>BMAV01024242.1:92553-105708 GCA_019973955.1 Trichonephila inaurata madagascariensis | reverse complement strand
TCTCCGTTACGCCACTAGTAAATAGATAGAAAACATTACAGTGGCGTCAAAGCCATTGAAATTCCTACACCGCATAAAAAAATATCGCACAAAAAAAAAAAAATCAATCGCGAAAAAAGAAAATCCCAAAAAAAAAAAAGACCACACAAAAACAGGTTCGACTGTATTATGAGGAATGACAATGAGCTATCTTTTGCAGATTAATAAGGGTTGTATTCTGTTTCGAAGATGACACTTAAAAAAAAGTACCCTGAACGCATCTTTGATTGACAGGCCTGACTTATTTGATTGTACAGGCCTTACACTACTTATCTCTTTATCAAACAAAAAAGGCAAGCGTTTTGAAAAGGTAGTGTGTTTTTGTAAGGAAAAATATGGCTGAATCTGATAAATTCATATGGTGCTCCACAAAGGAAGGATTAGTTTTAGGTTTCATAGTGTTGAACCTTTCTTCACTCCAGTGTACCTGTACTGGTCTGTGGATTGCAACATGGGAATGTAACCCGCCGGTCATCTGACTATCTGGGGTTAAGCACGGCACTTACCCTAGAGGTAGCACTGGAGTATCGTGTTACAACTTCGGGATTTGATCCGCTGGTTCATTCGAGGTGCCCCTAACTGCAATATTAACCTTACAGCAACTATCTTTTTTTTCGTTCTAACTGAACACCTGTTATAATCCCACAGAACGAGTTACTAGCCAACTGACAGGAGTGGGCCCACTCCTACCTTGCACTTACGAAGAAAGAGGGGTCAAATAGCATGCAAATTGATCCCCAGACTCCCCTTACCCTTGATATGGGTCGTCACACACGACGGACATGCGGATCGGATTAAAAAAACAATCTAGGCAATAATGAAAAAAATGAAACAAAACTTTAAAAAAAAAAAAAGAACTAAATAAAAAAGACAGAAAATAAAAGAATTCAAAATAATGAAATGAAAAAATTTCAAAACAACCCCTTAACTGAAATGGAAAAAAAAGTATTGGATTATGTAACCGAAACTCTAAACAAGCTATAATTCTTTCTTTTAAATTGAATCAATCGGGTACCTCGGGGAATTTCCCCCGCCCCGCACACACGCGAAAGTGAGCCCCTAAGAAGAAAGGGAAGGAAAAGGAAAAATTTATGAGGGTCACGAAAATAGAGAAGGATCCCTTCGGTACTTTAGGGGTGTGGCACCCACGCTTACCGAAGACAGTTAACTACTTGAAAAAATGATAAAATCACTAGGTCATCTCGGGATTGTGACACCCATACTCATCTAAAGGAGATGAGCCCCTGAGAGCAAATGAGCAATACAAAAAATCTCCTACTCTCTATAGTAAGGGCTCTTAAACTTTTCGGGATTGCAACCCCATTTTTTTGTACAGAAAATTTCATGCGATCCCATAAGTACAGCGCAATGTGTGCAATAAATAAATAAATAAATAGAATGAATGGTTTTATTATAATTTAAGTCAAAATTTCTTCGTTGTATGTATTTTCTTATCTTGATTATATTTCAGGTACAACGTGTTAATTATTTGTAAAGGGTGGCGAGCAAGTTATTTTATGCGGAAATATATATGAAAAATTCTAAAATTTTTGGTGACATCAGCTACAAGTCACACGACTTCATTTTGGATCGCGACCCCTACTTTAAGAAACCACCTGAGTCACCTTATTCAATATTATACAAAGGCAACCTCAAAATGATAATAAAAAAAACACCTGTTATAACTTACCTCAAATACAACTCAAACATATAAAATGTCTGGGTCTTGAAGGCAAATTTGAATTTAAGATTTAAATTTAAAAAAAAAAAATACACTGTATGAACTGTAAAAAGCAAATACATTTAGTCGTTCACTGATAAAAACTCAAAAGAGCTGTAGTGTTAAGTTATTCAACAGAAAAATTACAGTGATGGAAACTAGAAATCCTATTAATCTTTGAAATACTTAAACGACGGAAAATGTATTCAACATAAAATATCCTTGATGATTAAGAAATGTGACATTTCATTCTTTGAACAGGTGTATTAATATGGAAATATGTGTTTTACTTCTGCCACATCTATACCAATGGCTTAAAACTTATCGCATTATTTAAATATATCCTTTGATCGTGAATTTGGATTTGGCGTATTTCATTGAACGAGTTGTTGAATCTTTTTGCACATTCTTAAGGTAACTAAGACCTCTAAACGCTACAAAGTTGGCATTTCTTTGCTGATTTTGTTGGTATTTAATTTATGAGAATTTCATGAAATGAACCATATAATATTAAATTTTAAAATCATAAGAGCAAAGTGCTTGGTCCTCTTTTAAAGGGAGAAAGATTTTGAAAAATTACTTTTAAAACAATTACGTCTATGACTTCATGTTTCATTAACTGTGTTTCCGGATTATTTATAGCAGTTATGTTAGAAGTGATTAATAAAATAGTGGAGTGTAGGGTTATTCAAAAACCAATTAAAAAAAAAACACTTTTCTAATGTTAACTTTGTCGACCCTGCGATCGCTGGTGTAGCTTAGGACACCGAATAATTAGCCCTTATTGTAAAAATAGTATATACTGGGGTGGTCGCAGAAGTACCCGACCCAACAAAGAAAACGCAAAAGTTGTGGAAAAAAATATGTTTATTTTTCAACATAATTTCCTTTTATCCCTATACACTTTTATACCAGCGATATTCTATAAGTTTGATACTCTTTTTATAATAAGAACTGTCTTGGTCCTCAGAACAGCCATTAACTTCCGATACCACTTCTTCATTGTTGGAAAATCTTTGGCCACTGAGCCATTTTTTTCAAGTTTGAGAATAGAAAAGGAGGCTTAAACTGGTGAATAGGGTGCATGAGGTAGCAATTCAAACTTCAGTTCATTAATTTTGGCCATTGCAATAACGGATTTGTAAGCAGGTGCATTGTCTTGATGAAACAACACTTACTTCTTAGCCAGATGTGACCATTTTTGCTTGATTTCTTCGCTAAAACGTTGCAATAAGTTCGCTCAATACTCGCCGTTGATAGTTTTCCTTTTTCACAAGATAGCTCATGAAAATTATCCTCCGCGCATCCCAAAAATCCGACGCCATGACCTGAACGGAACCATGATGGAGCGGTCTTCGCCTTCTTTGGAGCTGGTTTACCCTTTTCAGTCTATTGTTTTGATTGTTCTTTTGTCTCAGGTGTGAAGTGATGGACCCATGTTTCATCCATGGTTATGAAACGGCGAAAAAATTTTGCTTTGTTTCTGTGAAACTTCGCTAAACACTCAATTGAAACATCTTCACGACACTGTTTTTGCTCGAGTGTGAGCAAACGCGGCACTCAACATGAACTCAGCTTTCTCATGTCCAAATTTTTTGACAATATGCAATGTACCGCACTTTTTGAAATGCTTACTATGTCTGCTAGCTCGCACACTTTCAGTCGACGATCATCCAGTACCACTTTGTGGATTTTCTTCATCCTGTACCGTATTTCTGGATTCGTTACCTCATTTGGTCGACCACTACGATGTTCGTCTTGGCAGCTTGTATGGTTTCGCGTTTAATGTCTGTTACCCAATACTTTACTGTTGTAAGCAAAGAAGTAGACTCATACAGAGTAGAATCTAGTTCAGATTTTATATTAATTGGGCCAAGGTCTTTCAAATAAAAGTATTGTATCCCATAACGATAACCAAATTTCTCCATTTTCGCAAATTCAATGAAAACGTTCACTTTTGATGGATACCAAATAAATACTTAACAACGTGGCGTCTTCAAATTTGAAACATATGCTTTATAGATTGCGTACTTTCTAATACAGTAATAGTTTTCAAACAACTTCCGCCATCTCTCGGTCAGGCCGGGGTACTTATGGGACCACCCTCGAATTTATTATTCTTTCAATTTACTATTAAGAAATGTCATCAACTGAGAGAGAACTTGATTTAATCGCTATCCTAAATTTTCTATGACAAATAATAATTATATCACTAATCTGCTTGCTATCCGATGTAACTGCACCAGACAGGTCTTGCTTGGTATAACTGGATAGCTCGGACTAAAGATTCTCTTCAAGAGCTTCAAAAAGGCTTCAGATAGAAACTTTGCTAATCTAACTTAATAGCAGCTTAACGACCAACTCTTAGACTCACTTCACTAGAGTTTAAATAGATCACTCAAATTAAGATAAATCATGGTTTCTCCACTAGAAGCGATTTTATAAGCATAAAACAGTTAAGAAATAATTTCCCCTGAGTATTAGTCGCAGACGCAGATAGGGCCGGTTCAAATTTTCCCATACAACCGATTTGAAATGGTTTGCAATTTTTACAGGTAATAAACAAGACACATGCAGCTTAAAAGAGTAATTCTTAAAAATTTATAATAATAATTCAAGAATTAAAAAAAAACCCGTATGCATACAAACATGAATAATTTAAAGATAAAACTGAGAAAATGATACTATTAAAGATCATAAAAATCGTCAAGGTAAAAAAGATTAACAATTCCTTAATCATTGTTAATCACTTTATGTATTCTTAAAGCAACTAAAATCTTAAATTGCTTTCGGATATCTTTTTCTTAAATAAAAATATATAGAGAGAGAGGACTTTTCGTTGATTTCGCTGTTATATTATTCATGAAAATACCACAAAAAATAATGCAAGAATACTATTATCAGAACGTGCCATGTACTTTTTTTATGGGAACATAATTTTAAAAAGTTAATTTTATTTATTGAAGCTAGTGTACCAACTCCTCAATTTTAACCGAAAGAATATTGGGAAAAAAATTGATTATTTTAGGAATTCATGGATTAGAGAGTGGCTTGAATATTGAAAAGTCTTTTCTAAAAAATAAATAGAAATTAAAGAAATTAATTTTTAAATTAAAAGGAATTAGTTTTCTAAAAAATTCTCATGACATTAACACTAGTGCCCACAAATACTTCCCAAATTTTAATATTAAAGCACTTACAAATGTATTGAAAACACATAAAAATTATATTCAAACCTGTTTTGTAGCACATAAAATTGAAATTCTCAAAAGATACAGACTTTGAAGCTAGTATTCTTACATTTTCCTTCCTAATCAATTCGGATTTACTTTGAATAGATGGATGTTGATAATTTTAAAATAGAATTTATTGAACTAACATCTTCAGAATTATGAAAAGCAAAATTTATGGAATTATGAAAAAATTTGAAAGAGATAACTAACGTTAAATAGACACGTATTTTAAGTTGTTCAACGTCATTGCTGGAGATATTTAATCGCTTGAAAAAATTGTATGTTCTCTGCCTTCCGATTTTGTTTCTACATACCTTTGTGAACAAATCTTTTCTCATATGAAAAATATTTTGAGACTACAAAGGAGTTGTTTAACAACTTAACATTCAGAATCGTGTCTAATTGTAAGTTACAAATTATATCTATGATATTGTGATATTAAGTTCACAGTGGCGCAGGAACTCATTAAAAATTAATTTTTTAAAAAACTATATTGAAAGAATGCTTATATTTTATGATGCTTATTTCTTATTTTAATAAGTATGAGAAAAAAACATAATACATAATATGTTTAAAATTTAAATTTTTTATTTATGTTGAAGGTGTAATTGTATTTTATGTTTGTTTTTATGTTAATAAATATCCTTAAACGATATACAATAAAAAATTTTTTTTACTTCTAATGGGCTGTGGATTGAAGTTTTTTTTTTCCATTGCAGACCTAGTACATTCCCCGGAAGCTGGTATCTTTTCTCAGTACGGCGCCATATAGGTGGATACCAATCCCCGCAGGTAATTTTGACGCCCAGTTTCCTCCTTAGAGGGAGGCACTTGATCTCTGACGATGTGAACCAGTACTAGGATTTAATTTTGCCGAGAGCACCCAAGTCAAACAGACACACTCTGACAGGGATCTTTTACATGCCGTATAATCATACGACATAGCCGCTGTCAATTTTCTGCATCATGAAAATCCACCGACTTGGATCGGGTCGAACCCGCAACCTTGGGTGTAGAGGGCCAGCGACAAACCAACCACGCCACCCAGCCGGTATATATATAATGTACAATTAATATGTGACATAAAATTCTAAACTTGTATTCTTGACCTTTATTCACTAACTCTGCATGTATCACCGTTGGAATTGAATTATTTCAAATATTTCTTGCTATAAGGCATCCTTAGTCATATTGGTAGATTGATAGGGCACACCACAACTACAAGAATACTGAATCTCTGGTCTAAAATCATCTTCGTGTGGAAATAGGGTTTAAAATATTTCATTCTATTCAACGGCATTTTCTTGCTGACTTGGCTGTTTCATTCAAATATTTCACCTCAATATTTTATGCTCTACTCTAACTTTTTTTATTTATCATAGAAGTTCTGACATACTTGTCTAAATAACACATTTATTACCTAAATAACTTTTTTCCCTATGTTCACTGTAAAAACATGAGATTTGATCTACTTTGCCTCTATATCTTCTGACCAGACCTAACTCGAAATTTTCGCTTGAAAAAAAATACCTAATCTGATAATAGAGACTACAGCCTTTATTACTTGGACTTTCATAAGGAGCTGGCCTCCTTAGTCTCCTCAATGAATGCAGAATATGACTGTTGACTGTGTTAGAGTGTACTGAACAAAATGGAAGAATGCATTGTGCTAAGCTGAAGAAATATCCCTTGACCACAATGGAAGAACAGAGGGACGCTGTGATTAACTTAAAAGACATCCCCGACGAGACGAGGTTTAAATTCTCAGAACTCAGCAAATAAGAATTAGTGAATTTAATCGAAACCTTTAACCCATAGATTTCTGCTTGAGAACTGCCTTTAAAATAAACAACCATTCCAAGTGATAGTTTCTTGTATAAAAAGAGATAAAAGAAATGCGAAATTATACGTATACCAAGGATCACACATGACACTTCAGGGGATTTTGGATTTTTTCTTTGGACTGAAATGTACGCAATTCCCTGTAAGATTGGCATTTGCGATGACGTTTAAAAACCCATAGGGCAGTGCTTCTCAAACTTTCAATGTTTGCTATCCAAATTTCAATCATAAGTTCCATGGCGCCCCCTCCCCCCTCCATACAATAACAATGTACTGAATTCAATAATAAAGTACTTTGGTGCTAAATCTACAATACGATCTTAATTATAAACTGTATAAATTATCAGGATAAGTACTAAATGTTGCATATAATTTTGTACAAGCCCATGGGATCAATAGCATTTATTAAACTTGTTCTCAACTTAATATTGTTGAATTAGTGATCAAATACATTATGCAGTACTGATACATGTATAAGTATATTATATCATTGTAAATGTGTATTTTTTATTATCTTAGAATGTATTTTATTTCGATTCCTTTCAGTAAATTAATAATTTTTTAAATGTTTTATTTTCGACTTTTCGATATGCTCGCGCCCCACAGTTTGAGAAACACTGCCATAGGGGCAGAGGCTTGAAAAAGTCGGTTTATGCGTGACATCGAAGGAAATAACATTTACTCTTGGAGAATTCTCTGTGACTGTATTGATGAGAATCGCATGTCAAGATGCAGAAGTGCAGACGGAATAAAAATTCAGTGCAATTTAGAGGAAAAGGTAATTCGGAACATAATTTTTGATGTGGCACTAAATTATAGTACCAATTAGAACTACATAATACAGGTAAATTATAATTTTACAATTTGAGCAATGAGTATGAACAGTTGTATAATTTGTAAAATGGGGGCTGGTCCGCTGTTAGGGGGTACCCTTGCGCCCTCCTCCTAGAAGTTAATTATAAAAACACACACTATATCTCATACTTTTAAAATTTAAATACTCTTTTTGGATACTTAGATTATTTATTTATATTGGCTAGCATTTATTTTAGCCATTTATCTTAGCATTTTATTTTATTTATTTATTATGAAAAGAAACTTAACTCACCTTACTCAATGAGAATGTAGTGTTTCTTAAATTTAAGCAGATTCAAAGATTCAGGAAATTCTGGACACGATGATAAAATTATATGCATGAAAAACAAAATGTATGATATCCAAGAGACTTGAAGTAAAAAAAAAAGTCGAAATTGAAATATTCGTAAATTAATAAAGATTATGATAAAGAAGAACGAAGGCTAAGCTTTAAAAATCCTCACTGCGGCATTATATAATCAACATTCAATATGACGACAGGAGTATTCAATATCATTCTAATCAGGATCAGAATGTAAATTGTTTTTAGGGAATTTAAGCTGCTGTACTGAGATGTTGAAAACTGTGCAAGCTGCGCAAATAAACGTAAAAGCATATCAGAAGCATTACGACGTTTCTCATAGACATGTAATCACGATCAAAAATCATTAGGACAGTTTATCCTGAATAAAGCAAAAGGCACATTTTTTGATGATATTATGTAACATTTACGTTTAAAGTTAAGTTAGTAAGTAAATATTGTACATTTGAATATATTAGGTTGGGGAAAAAGAAATCCATTATTTTTTCGGTAGATGGCTGTAGTGTTGATATCTCGTGAAGTATGGATCAAACAATTTTAAATTTATACTTGTTGTCAAGATAACATTTCACACTAAAAAATTATTTTACTTCTTTTTGTTTCGTCCATTCAGTTGTGAGTTACAGGGTGTTAAAAATGGAAGTAACAACAAACAGAAGATTCGGTTCTTTTTACAGTTTTTCTTTGATAAAGGCGAAAATGTAAGCCAGGTGGCTGAAATTGCGAATGATGTTTATGATGCGGATACTGTAACAGCTAATTACGTGCAATTTTGGTTTCGTCGATTCCGTTCAAGTATTTTTGACGTTAAAAAGGCACTTCGCACAGGCAGGCCCGTCGTTGAAAATGTCGATAAAATCACAGAAATAATCGAAGCTGACCGGCATGTTAGTAATCGTAGAATCGCCCAGGAGCTAAATATCGACCATAAAACAGTTTTAAGCCATTTGTGCAAAGTTAGATTCAAAAAGAAACTCCATGTTTGGGTGCCACACCAATTAACATAAAAAAACATGATGAATCGAATTTCCATCTGCGAAGCCTTGACCAAACGGAATGAAATCGACCCATTTCTTAAATGGATGATGACTGAGGATGAGGAATGGGTTACATACTACAATATTGTGCGAAACCGATCATGGTCAAAGTGCGGCGAAGCAGCTCAAACGGTGGCCAAACCTAACGGTCAGGAAGGTTCTACTCTGCATTTGGTAGGACTGGAAGGGAATCCTTTATTAGGAGTTGCTTCCACATATCCAAACACTAAATTCAGATCTCTACTGTCAACAACTGGACCGTTTGAAGCTAGCGATTGACCAGAAATGGCCAGAATTGGCCAACAGAAGAGGTGTTGTGTTCCATCAGGACAACGCTAGGCCACACACTTCTGTAGTGACTCGCGAGAACTTCTGGGAGCTTGGTTGGGAAGTTTTAATGCATCCACCATATAGTCCGGACCTAGCACCAAGCGATTATCACCTTTTTTGCATTGCAAAACTTCCTGAATTATAAGAAACTGGGACCAAGAGAAGATTGTGAAAATCGAATACTAGATGTTTTTGCCAATAAGGGCCAAGACTTCTTTGAAAGAGGCATTATGAAGCTACCTTTAAAATGACAACAAATTATACAACAAAACGGTGAATATTTGACCCAAATCGGACAATCGGAAGTATCTGAAATAAAGTCTTGATATTCATGCAAAAATAATGGATTTCTTTTTCCCCAACCTAATATAAAAGATAATTTTAGGTATCCGACTACGTTCGGAACCGTGATTTTAAAAAAGTTCATAAATGGATAATTTTCATGATATTTAGTGTCACTTAGATTAGAATACATATATAAATGGTTTTAAGAGCATTATGACAATTTTTTTTTAATTTAAATACAATATTTTGGCAAAAATTAACTTAGAATAATCTTTTTTCAAAATGTTCTCCTGTGTCATAAGAAATGCTTCTATAATAATAATATTTTGCTTAGATAAAGTAAAGTCTTCTCCAGAGAGTCTGGGCTAGGATTTTTGAAAAATTCACATTATTTTCAGAGTTACCACCAAATGAAATAATTATCGGCGTTTTTTTCTTAAAATTGATTCCCTCTGTTGTCGTAAAATGTGGATAAACCCACTTCTAAGTTATATATTTCAAAAATTCTAGTTCAGCCTCTGTAGAGAGGTCTGATATACATACAGGCAAAATATTATTATAATAGAAGCATTTTTTACAAAAGGAGAATATTTTGAAAATGGGTCATTCTATGTTCATTTTTTGTCAAAATATTGTACTTAAATAATTTTTTATTGTAATAATACTCTTAGAAATGTTTTATATACGTTTTCTAATTTAATGACACTAAATATCATAATTATTTTCCATTTACACGCTTTTGCAAAATCACGGTCCCGAACATGGTCGGAGACCTTAACATAACAAAGAGCTGAAACAGTTAAAAATTATTCTATAACGTATTTAACCTTGTTTATACATTTAATCAACAATACTTTTTAGTATATAATAAATTTATCAAAATTTAATAAACTAATTTTTGTTGCCTTGTCCATACAGTGCAGAAAAATCAAATGCAATGTCGAAGACCTTTGGTGAATAAAGCAGTTCATGGTCTGTGGGGCTTATGTTTATGTTATGAAGTTGAGCCAATATAGAAGGACAATTAAAAAAAATATTTCGGAGTAAGTTAAATGTCAGAACAGTGAGGACAAGCATTGTAATTTCTTTGCCCCGTCAGGGTATATTTTCATCTGTTTAAAGTGTTTTGTACGTAGTCTGGTTGTGGTAGTTGAGAGAGAGAGAGAGAGAGAGAGAGAGAAATTACGCGATTGCAATTAAGTTCTGGAAAGAAGTACTTCTTTATTAGATAGGAGGTGAGAGTGTTTACGTTCGACAGTTGTGCATCAGCATCGGCAAGAATAATAAATTCATTACTTACATTATTTAGTTTAATTTTATTTGGTATTTTTGAAAATGTACAAAAATAACTTTTTTGGGTGTAAATTTTACCAGTATCGATACTAGACACCTTTCTATAATTTTCCCGAATATTTAAAGTTTTATTGCCTTTACATGCCTTTATTTGGTACGGTTTACGTTTACTAAAATATATAACAATCACCAAATCTCTTGTGGTTAGAATTGGAAAGTTTAAGTGGTTTTGACGAAATATATATCTTTTGAAAGAAAAACCCTCCAGCCATATCCAAAATAATTCCCCGTGGATCACGTCTTTTTATCCATTTGCTTGATTGTAAATTACCCACGAATTTATAGCGGCAAAGTCAAGAATATTAAAAAAAAACTCTTACAGCAAAAGAACCATAGGTTAAATTTAATGTGCAGGAAAATTCTACATTATTCCCAAGTTTAATCTTCAATGTTTGTCACACAATATGGGGAATTTTTGTTTAGTTAATATTTCATGACTTGCACAATATTCACATTGATGGAATTTTGAATATTAGAGTCTTTTCAATATTTCATAATTGCTTAATTCTTATATTATGATCTACAGTTTTCAGCATCACTACACCAAAGTTTACTGTTCATTTCAACATTTAATGGTTTGGCATTTTGAGGACAAATCTTCAATAGATAAAAAGAAAACTAAAATTGAAGTCTCAATAGTTTCAAAAGCAATAAAATAAAATATTAAAAATGGCTGTTTTCCCCTTATTTTTTCAATATGCGAGTAAAACTTGATCAGAATGTGAGCGCACACGGTAACTGCAAAACAAACAAACATAAGACTCCAACTACAAATGGCTTGCAAAAAAGGCAAGTAAAGCGTTACAGTTGTAATTAAAACAAAATAAAATCTGTTATCGAAAAGTTGTTGATAAAAATTAGCATAATATCGCTGACATTTCTAAGAAGAGGAGGGGATTAAATTCTCAAATTTGCTTCTTAACATTTGCCAATCAAAATTTTTCTTTAACTTTTAGTTCTACATAAAAAAGTGATATCACACGCGATCTACAGATAATAATTCAATAAATAGTATATCTCTTGATATTGCGATAGTAAATTAAGTGTGCAGCGACACAAAGTTCGCGTCAAATTGAATTTTTTAAAAAATCCATCTATCTATATATATACTGAAAAAAATGTTATATATATTTATTATGCTTACTTCATATTTTAATAAATGTATTCAAAATACATAATACATAATATATATTTGCAATTTTAATTTTTTCATTCATGTCAAAGGAATACAGTCGACTCTCTCTCTCTCGATAATTCAAAGTTGGAAGGACCAATGAAAAACTTCATATTATCAAGTGTTCGAATCATCAATAGGGTAGGAAAAAACTCCCAAAACACAAGAAGAGAAATTTTTTTTCTAACACGTTTAAATTTGAAACGATGTAATAAAATAACAATTGTACTTGCCTATAAAATTATTTTAAGAAAGTACATATTATATAGTATAAATATTATACAGAAGTTAAAAGAGTAATGTACTCTTCCTCTCTACTACTACTACCACTATTTACTAATTATTGCGTGCTGTCGTCTGGCCAGCCACAGATTTTATTTCAAAATATTGAGTGCACCCAAACGTATTGTTTTAGTTCAAAATATTAAGAGTTTCTTTCTTGTGGCTGAGCATACATTTCGAATTAGCGAGAGGTTCGAACTACAAAGGTTTGAATTCGCGAGAGTTGACTGTAGTTGTATTTTATGTTAATAAATATCTGTAAATGATACATATAATTAATATATAAGAAAACTCTAAATCTATGTTCTTTACTTCAAAACCCTAATTTTGTATAAACAAGTATTGCCGATGGAATCGAATTATTTCAAATATTTCCACCTATGCGGTCATCCTGAATCAAATTGTTAGATTGGCTTAGCACACCGTTGCTGCTACACTGGTGTTCCAAAATTAAGAAAATTTGAATATTTTGTCAAATTTCATGAAAAATTCAACGAAATGCAAAATTATTGCTTCGAAACAAAGATGCAAGTCGTTTGCGTCGAATACGTAAGAGTACAAGTGTGTGAGGGCGGAGCGAGTCGAGGAACGTTATTCATAACAGCGGGCCAAAATTTGCATTTCGTTCGCTAGCCAAACTCGCTTGGAGTTTTTTTTTTTTTTTTTTTGGGTGTGAGATAAAA
>BMAV01024242.1:44039-59218 GCA_019973955.1 Trichonephila inaurata madagascariensis | reverse complement strand
CACCCCCAACAAAAAAAAAAAAAAAAAAAAAAAAATAAATCTTGTTTCCCGTTGGCAAAAGTGCGTTGTAGCTAATGGTTTTTTATTTTAATTAATAAAGTTTGTTCTATAAAAAGATATAATTATTTGAATTAGACCGCGTAAAAATCGGACATTTCATATGTTACAACCTAACATTTATATCCCAAATATTAATTCCTAAGAATTGGTATTTTTTCCCTTTACTTCTTAAATCCACTTTTTAAAAGAAGAGTAAATATACTGGATCAACTGAGATTAATATTTCAAAATCAAAGGGACAAACTTCTTTCAACTGAAGATAGTTTCATCATAATAAATTCATATATTTTCAGGCTTGAAGATTTTTCTGGAAACGGAGTTTAAATAAGTTTCAAGCATAAAAGTCTTAGAAATAGCCCAGAAAACATTTGATTTATGAAAATTGTCCGTATTTTAAGATTTTAATCCTTTACAAGATATTTCGTCCTCTAAAGAATTAAAAAAAAATTCTCAATATTTGTGATACATTTTGATTTCAATATAAAAATTTTCCGAAATGATTTGGGATTATAAATTTTATTTTAAATCACAAAAACAAGTTGATTCCACTTTTTGCTTCATGTGAGCAGTTCGACTAGTCTCTTCACATAAATTGAATGGCAACTCAATTGAATCAATGAGTAGCCTCATTTGAAAGCGGACTTAAAAATTCCACACAGGAATATGCGTCACTTGGTTCCTAAAAACATATTAAAAATTAAAAATTTCAATCTAGCAATTATGGAAAAATTCGTGGTATAACAAATTGGTTCCAGGTGGTATCCTTAACATCATGGAAAATATAAATGTGTTCTAAATCACCATTTGTAGATTTGATAATGGATACTTTAAGGGTATTATTGTTAACAAGAGGTAGAAAACTTCACTGACGGGCACCATTTGTGTGTATATATATGTTATTCTGTACAAACTTCTCCCACTATCTTTTAAATTGTATGGTGCTTGGCAGGGAAGACTTATTTTCTGGATCCTATCTTGTTTTTCTTTATTTAGAAGATTTAGGAACTCGTAGACCTAGTTTTGCCCTTGCCTGGACCGTGCGGAATAAGCCACAATACAATCAATTTATAGCTCTTCATGCCACCGGAAAAACTGTCGCTGTACTTCGTACTTTTCAAACAGATGTCGTTTCCCCTTCCTGTTAATGCTTGCAAAATCTCGATAAAATTTAAAAACCCGATTTCAGAGTATTTTATAATGTGGAAAACCGTTTAACCAGTTTTTTGGTCTGGTTTTTTAATAAACGATAAAAATAAGTAGACATTTGCTTTAACTGTTTAATAAAACCTACGTTCGCGTCACTTAACCATTCTTCAAAATTACGAGATCTGTCGTCAAAAGCCCTCGAGTATAGCATAATAGTGTGACGTTAATATTTACTCAGTCACTTAAAAAGAGTCTACAACAAATTAATGAACTGCATAGTTCATACAAAAACAATTTTCAATAACCTACTCATATAATTGTGTTAGTAATGCTGGCTCCAACTTGTGTTGAAGCAAAAATATGATGTTTAGCATCGTACTCTATCAATTTTGATCTTCAGCACAACAGTATTACACTCAATATCTACATCCTCATCCTTATTTTCAGTGTTTGAAATTTCATTGGTGACATTAATTTGTTTTAAAAAGAATCTACAACAAGTTAATGCATTGCATGAATGATACAAAGTTGACTTTCAATTGTCTATACCAGGGATGGCGAACCAATGGCACACGTGCCATTCATGGCACGCGGCACAATATTTTGGGTACGCCAGTGATCAAAATTGTTTGCCTTTTATTTCAAAATTGTAAAGTTCACTATGAAGTATTACGAACAAACGTGAATGATCGGTTGCGGGGCGGCGAGGAGCACATTCGTTTGTTATTGTCTCTTGCCTTAGTTATATTGTGGACTACAATTGCTTATGATGCAAAGTTTGTCTACGCATATCATAGTCAATTTCATTGACATAACTGTATTTTAAAGTTTATTTGGGTTACATTTACAATTTTTAAGTGTTATTTAACATGGCTAGCTCAGCAAACGAATAAAAAGGGCAAAATAGTAAGTGTAACAGAGAAGAAAAAATAAAAATATGACATTTTTTTTAGTATAGGAGACAAAATGGCGTGTGTTTTATGTTCTGTAATAGTGCTATGCAGAATATCGTCTGTAAAACGGGATTTGAAACAAATCGCAAATACCCTTGTCAAAAAAGTGAACTACACCAAAAATAATTAATTGCTTAAAAACCGATTGGCAGATGACTCCAAATGAGCATGCATTCTACTAAAAGTAACATCGTACAATCCTAATATAAGTTGTCCATCTAATCTGCAACAACAAAACTCGCAATAATGTCACTTTAATTTGAATTACATGTATAACTAAGACATTTACAACTATACAGTGCAAAAAGTATTTTTGTCGTAGTAAATAAAGAGTTTTGTGTTCTTAGTATTTAGTTGCATTATTTTCCCATAATAACAAGTCAAAATTATTTGACGGCAACTCTATATCTCATTAAACACTTCCTTAGAAAAAATGGAACGTTGATCCATAAGGGTTCGCCACCCCTGGCCTATGTTGAGTGCATAGGAAAGACCCTTTAACTTGAAAATACTTGTGCATGAAGAGAGCTACAGCTATGCAAGTGAGGTCGTGGTATAAAAGACTATTGCGACTACTCCCGACCTAATGCAAACAATAGTAGCGCCCATACTGGCGAATTTTGAAAGATAGGCATTGTAAATTGAAAACGAAAAAAGGACATTTCATTCCCCCGGATAGGTTAAATTGTCGCCTGTATACTAAAATAGTTCCGAAATCAATGTACTTCATTTTGAAAGGAATAGCCACAGGAATGAGGGAATATACATTTTATTACATAAAATACGTTCATATGTCAATATAATTTGATAAGAAATGCGCATGCTAAAAAATACTGTCATGAATATAAATGTATAACGTGAGTAACAGCGAACTCTCCAAACTTACTTGATAAACTAGTTGTCAATATGTGGAAATTTGCCTATGCTTCTTTTGTTTGTTTTTATGTACGAATGCCATCAAACTGTATTGATTTAAGTACCTAATTTTTGTAATAAAAAGAGTTTTGTAATAAAAAATTTTCATCATACCTATGGCTATTTCTTTCAGAATAAAGTGTCGTAAAATCCGGCGTATAATTCGCACTTTTAACACAAAAAGTAAGATTTAAATTTAAGGGTGCACTTTTCGTAACAAATTCTCGAGTTGCCCTTGAATACTTTATAGCGTGAGCCGAAAAACATTCATAAGTTACGCATTGTGGGCTGATAACTCTTCCTAAGGTTCTCTTTTGATGAAATTGAACATATTTGAAGTTATTTTTTGCTTTTTTTTATGTGGATGCTCATAATTTTTTATAACATCAATATTTTATTTTGCTCGAAAAAGGTTTGCCAAACTTGATATGTGTTCCCACTTGCACAATTTAAAACTGAAATTCCCTTAATGCATTTTACATCATTTTCCGCTTCTTTTTGAAATATTTTCCCTACATCTGATTTCTTATTTTTATTGTGAGCATAAATTCTTTATTCAAAAATAATTATAAATATATTTTAAAGCCCATATTTACAATTGAATATACATAGTATACTATACACGCAGGATATTTATTTAAGGAAATTCAATATTTTCCCAGCTGTTACAACACGAATTCTCTGTCATGGTGCACAAATAATAATATTGTCTTATGTCTTTTTAAATTTATTGATTTTCAAACTCCACACTTCGTTATAATGTACTTTTTTACTATTTGAACATTTCGCTTTTGTTCATACATATATGTATGCATTTTATTTGAATTCATATATAAATAAATTTCAATATCAGTACTTCATCAATGATAGTAGAAGAATTAAATTACTTATATCACATAAAATATATGTATATATATACCGAGTAGTTATAATTAAACTTCCCTTATAACCGGCATCCTACAGCGCAAACGATTGAACGGAATGCAACGAAATTTTGTATGTGGGCTATACACGAGATGTGCTCACGGAATTTCGAAAAAAAAAATTAGTTCCACCACAGGGCACCTTTTCGAGAAAAACATGAAATTTAACACAATATACGACCAAAACGGATTACAGAAAAAAATATTAACAATCCAGAACAAGAATTATGAGTAATAAAATGCAAAACTGGAAAAAGTAGTCAGTTTTAGGAGAAAATTGTCGAGATTGGCATGCTTGGGAAGAAGAGGAAGCTTTATGGAAAACAGGTTAGGGCAGTGCTTCTCAAACTTTCTGTACCTGCGATCCAATTTTCAATCATAATTTTCATCACGCCCCCCCATACAATAACAATTTATTGCATTGAATAATAATATACTTTGACGTAAAGCTACAATACGACTTTAATTATACACCGTACAATTTATCAAAATAAGTACTAAATTTTGTATCTAATTTTATGACATACCCATAGAGTCACTGGTAATTATTAAACTTGTTCTTAACTTAGTACTGTTAAATTAATTATGAAATACATTGTGCAGTACTGTTACATTTATAAGTGTATTATATCAGTATAAATGTGTATTTTATTTTTTATTATGTCAGAATGTATTTTGTTTTGCTTCTTTTCAGTAAAATAATATTTCTTTTAAAAAAATAATCTCTTGCTTTCGATATACTCGTGCCCCCCTTGTAGAGTTATCATGCCCCCCTAACGGGGCGCGCTCCACTGTTTGAGAAGCGCTGGGCTAGGGTATAAAACATTTGCAAACGTTGTCATGTTTAAGCCAATGCTTCCAGCTGTACTAATAACGGTCTCTGGTTGAACGTGCGTTATTGGTGAAGCTGTTTAAGGAAAACAAGGGGAATGCTTCTGCTGAAGTTCGTGAATTTCGTCGTAGAAATAACGTACGGCGTGGACTAATGCCTACTAAAGGTGTCCAGGCCGTGATTAAGATATTCGAAAAGACGAGGAAATTAAGAGTTCGACCTGGAAGAGGTCGTAAATGTGTCACATCGGTATTTATTGATGGCATCAAGACAGATGTTGACTCACAGTCACAGACATCAGAGTTTGGGGGCAGTAACACGTGTGCAGTTTCTCGACAGACAGGCTATTCTAACAGCACCAACCGAAAAGTACTCAGAGACATAATGCTACACTTCCTATACAAGATCCGCCATACTCAGAAGCTGCTTGATTGGGACATGCCACAACGTCTCTCATTCGCAGTCAGTTTTCTTAACAGAATGACTGTTGATCTGTCATAGCCTTGGAATATTCTGTGGTGTGACGAAGCTCATTTATACCTCAATGGGACGGTCCCTCAATGGGTTCACAAAATTGCCGCATTTGGGCTATGCGAAATCCACGGATCCACACTGAAATTCCCCTACAGTCTCCAAAGGTCACTATCTGGTGTAGATTCACGGCGACATCAATCCTTGGGCCATTCTTCCTTGAGGAAATCGGTGAATGTGGCCCGTCACGGGTTTCGTTACGGGCCATCGGTGTCCTGACGGGCTGTAGACGTTTGTTGTACCACAACTACAACAAAAAAGGGTCATTACGTAGACCGTTTTCATGCAGGATGGTGTACCTCCACGAATTCATGCTATTGCTTCTACACTTCACAGAGGAACGTGTTATTAGTCGCTCCTTTCTTACTCCTTAGCCACCACGTTCACCAGATCTAACTACGTGCGATTTCTGGCTATGGGTATATGTAAAATGTTTGGTGTATGGTGGAGGTGTTGCGACGTTGAATGACTTAAAGAACCCCATAACGCTTCATGTACGAAGCCTCACAACTGGTCAGATCACGATCTGCTGTTGAACACATTGTCCTTCAACTTGAAATTTTGCAGGTAAATGAGGGTGGTCACGTGAAACACTTTTCCTTGCGTGTCCTGGACTCGATTAACAACTGCTCCTTTTGTGCAGTTTCGTCCTAATCTGTTCTTGTTTCTGCAAACTGAAATGTTTTTGTTTCTTCCTTTACATAATGTGGTTCGATGACAATGTGATCAAAAACTAGTCAATAAATGTTACTATTTTTCTGTATTCCGTTTTGGTAGTTTATTGTGTTAAATTTCTTGCTAATGCAAGAACAATATTAACATGATTGAATGGAAACATTTGTTTAAATAATAGTATAATCATAAATTGATTGTGAAAACAATAACCATTTAGTGATTATTCTAATGAATAGCTTTGATTAAATTTTCGACATTAAACATTTTGTCTTAGAAATAATTTATAAATACTATCTGATATTATTGTAAAAATACTGAAGATTTTCAAATTTTTTTAGATTTGATCAGGATTGGAATCTGAAACTACCCCGTAGGATGGTAGAAGATATTTTTTTAATAAAAATTTCACTTTTATTGCAATACCAAGTGTTTTATTATCCTCGATGAAACTGAGTTGTAATCAAAGCCATTTATATCTGAAAGCGTCGTTCACCTATTATGAGTTTCCCCATTATATACACAAAATATACTTACCTTTGATGCATTGTGATTTTCAATAATAAGATTCGCCTTTTCTGTAAACAGGTCTGTCGCATATTGACCTCTAATGTCCTTCACCACTTCTGTACCATTGTGAAGATCAATGCCAAAGAAGAACTGTCAAAAAAGGTATAAAAATAATCATCAGAAATCGTAAAAAATATATTGATACAATTCAAGAAGATTGCTCCGAAACTAAAACAAAATGAGTGTGCATTTTCTATCTAAGCCGTAAGAAAAGTAATATAAAAGAACAAGAGAGAAAAAGCATTTTGTTTGGGTAAAAAATTTAATTTTATTGCTGATGTATTTCGTTGCAGATACTTTAAGGTAGCGGTCTTCAAACTGTGTTCCACGGAACCCTAGGGTTCCACGAAGCTTACACAGGGGTTCAACGAGTCACAATAAAAAAAACCGAAAAGAAATATACAAATGTGCATGCAAAATAGATTTACGTTCTCTATGTAGTTTGTATACTCCCAAAAATTTAAAATTTATATCTGTCATTAAGAAACCGAAATTTTTTTTCATATATAATAATTTTATTTTGCAAATGCTTTCTAAACTTAAATAATAGAATATTAAAACGTTCTATCCTTGTATATATATATCCTACTAGATATTAAATATTTCATTGTTTACTATCCCCGGTTCCAAGAGAGAATTCTTGCGCCATAAAACACCACTCACTTTACGAGATAACTGCATACTCTTTAGTACAATGTCTTGCAAAACTAAATAATTTTTCAATGGAAAATGCACTTTTGGGTAGATGACACTTGGATCCTAAATTAATATTATTAATGAGTAAATTATGTGACGGGGCTTTATCAGTATTTCTACTAATTGTCTTCTTGGGATTTCTTTGGGGCCAGAATGGCAATTCTTTCCAACCAACCAAAGAAGAAAGCGTGTTTATGCAAATTAGGAATCATATATATTGGAATGTTAGCATTCTGGAGGATCGCTAATTGAACCACTGAGCACTAAGTGGAGAAGTAATGCTAGAAGTAAAGTGAGATAAAGTCTAAGAGAAGAGTCAAAATTGAGTCGGTCTAACAGTGCTACTGAAGATAAACAAAAGTAGGTCCGAGACCAAAGGAGTATTGTCTTAGCCCGTGCAAGTCAGATGGAAAGATAAATTGATGTTGTACGGACCGTAGCTGTTTGCCCAGGAAATAGCGGTAAGCTTGTTCATTTAAACTTTAAGAATACAGCGGATACTATTAAGATAGGAATTAATCTATAAAGATAGATTTATAGTAGTTAATTGCGTTATTTATCAGTAATACGTTTTGCGTCGTTTCACTCTTGATCCTTATCCTTCTAGACTAGTATTGTTGTTGTATTGTGTATAAATTAAGATCATAATAAACTATTTTTATTATGGCAGAATTAAGTGGTTCTTCTTTCGTTTCCTCAGACATAGGTCGTGTGGATAGTGGAGAGAGGGTATCCCCATCGGTGGGGATATCACAATTATATTAAAAGTAGATTGAGAATTTTTACTAAAATATGCAATACTTTTTTTAATTGCCTGTACATAAAGTATACCCATAAGATGCTTGTGAGAAACGTGATGTTCTCTCATGCTCTCCTAGAGATGTGGGAGGAAGGGAAGGAAGAGTATCCATGTCCAAAAACAATTTATTTATCACACTATCAACAACACAAGTTTAAGCAATCTTAAGTAAGAGATGCCCCCAATCGAAAAAATATGTGGATTAATAACGATGTACACGAAGTATGAGAAGACTTTAAATATCGACACACTAATTTCAGAATCGAATCTACTTTCCTAGTTATCTAAGCCCTATTTAAACTCTAGTGACCAATCGTCACTTTAATTCTTTCAATTATCAAATATCTGAATTACACTATAAATTTGAATAATACCTGTTCAGTAGCAATCTATCCTATCTTCTCACTTTCTTCCTCCCTAGCTTGAAAGCTTAGACTATATATAGCAGACCTAATTTAACTAATCATATTTTCTTCTTCAGAGGGTTCGTTGTGAATAAAACAGTCTTGAAAGACCAAAGATTTCCCAAGAGGACTTTGTTAATGGAAGGACGCGGATAGAACCGTCACATGTTGATTATCTTAAAATATTATTTTAAGATGTATTCTTCTAAGTGTGGATGTGGAATAGCGTTCCACGAAAATACTTTCTAGCCTTAGGGGCTCAGTGAATTGAAAATTTTGGCCACTGCTTTAAGAGAACAAAAGTTGTGTTAACTGTAAAAATGTACCTACTTTTTTCTATTTTTAAAGCATTATTTTACTTGCCCAAAATTAATGAATTAGCTACAAAGAAAAGTATAAGGTTATCACTTGTGTCATGGTAGCAACATGTAGTGGTTGTGAAGTAATTGCGTAATTCTATGTACTTGAAAAGAAGGCCATAAGATGACAGCTGTCTTTTGTTCTTAATTGACACGACTTTTTATGCTATATGTGTTCAGTTGACACTACGAAAATAAAAGGCATATATCAGTTGCATTACCTAAAGAAATATTTTCATTGCAAGTTATTAGGAAAAAATAGGTTATCATGTCTTTAGATTTGAACATGATTAAGAGAACTAGTACATCATACATATTCAAAAAATCGTTTTTTTCAATTTTAGTACTAAAAAATAGTGCATATTTTCTGGATCTAAAAATGTATCACACTTATATGTTCGTTGATAAAATAACCTTAAAATATGAACCAAGTAATTGACAAAATGTAAACAAACGTTTAGTTTTTTCACTTTTTCTCCAAAGCCTAATTTTTTGCTTTTAGGTACCCTTTTAAAAAAACCTATCGTACTATATGGTTCCAAATTTTTTATATTTCTATACAGGATACCTGTGCATGTAGTGAACCTGTATTTTAGTCTAAGTAGTACATAGTTTTTTTTAAAAAAAAAATAGTTTTATACTTGAAAAAATAGGAAAAAATAGAAATCTTCATAACTACAAAGTCTTAGAATTTTTTTAAAAAAAAAACTGTCTTAATATTTTACTAAAAAAATAGATTCACTATATTTTATGTATTGATTTATATACGTGTAAGAAATATTTTACATATTTGAGAGGTACTTTTTTAAAAAAGCAGGGTACCTAAATAGAAGCATGTATTATGAAACTTCAAAAATTATGTCCAACTTAAATTAATCAGAAAAGAAAAAAATTTTAACTAAAAAAATTACTTTTGTATTTCTTCAGAATGATTAAAATATCTTATTAAGATCACAAGAAAATCTAAGCTCTGCTCTATTGGAAATTTTTAAAGATATATGTCCCATAAACAAAGAGTCTAATATTTGGCATTTTACTCTCTCGAGCATGCCCTGGTATATATATTTATATAAATATCTATATGTATTCAAACTTTATATATATTTTATTATATATATATATATATATATATATATATATATATATATATATATATATTATATTCAAACTTTCAATCGTTAATAAATTACTTTCTATTCATCCATTCAAATACATTTTTCAAAGCTTGCAGTGGATGACACTTGATGTAATACAGTTTTTTCAAATACTAATTCATTAATTAAATTTAATTTTTTAATTTTAAATTTATTCTGCGTTATTTCTGTTGAAGTTACAACTGACTGCAACAGATGGCGCTAGTGCGTTTTTCTAACGAAGTAATAATTGACTTTTAAAAAAAAATTATATTACTTATTTGAAATTAATTTTCTCTTGTTGAGGAGTAGCAAAATTTTTTTAATTATTGTTTCCAGTGTCGTAAGGGTCAATATAGTGTTAATAACCAGAAGAATTTAATATTTAAGGATAAAAATGTATCAGGTCTTAAAGAGTTATTCTGATTCATCGCAGTCACATTTTTATAATGAATTAGGAGCTTATATTTTTCACATGCATGCGTCACAAAAAATGCGACATTAATAATGGAAAAGTAAAAACACAGTAATACCATAAAATAGCATTTTAACAAAAATTAAATTTCCGAGGTAGTAAAAATTAAAGTATATTTTAATGTAACCAGTACCTTTTCATGATATCCTTCGTGTGGATGCGTTCTAGATGGAGTGAAATGAGTGTAATCGTAATAATCTATAAAACCATTGCAATAACCGAAGAATGTATCAAAGCCTCTCGAGGTTGGCATATATTCTTTTTTATTACAGCCAAGATGCCACTAAAATTATTTAAAAGAAAATATTAAAAATAGGGCTTATATTTCTAAATTTTCATACATAAAATATATTCATTAAAGTACGTGCAGAATTAAGCAATTTTTCATGTGAGTCAGGAACTTTTCTACACCATCTTATTTTTTTTTTAACCCATACAATGCAGATTTAAACGAATTCTGTACATATCTGAAAAACGACTTCCAAAATGAAGGACTGTGAGCTTACTTAATCAATTTTTCATTCTTATTTTCTTTCGCTTTATACACTTAAACCTTTCTCTTAAATCTGAGATATTTTCAATCTTTTTTTTAAAAATATAATGATTATTTAAGATTTTAAAATATACATTTCTTGAAAATCATGAGCATCAGAATCAAGTCCTATTTAGCTTTCGTATTAGCCACATGAAACTGTAATTTATGTTTTTTTAAACAATTATATACATTACAAAAGAAATAATTTATTATAAGACTATAATTATTATAAGTTACAAAGAGAGTTACTCGCATATAACACACATATTGCTTTCAGATCGTTTTAAGACGCAGTCACTTTAGGGTATTTAATTTATACTCAATCTTTTTATACGGTTAATATGTTACTCAAAAAACTGGGGAAAAAGTGAAAAAATGTGATTTGCATAGAGAAAAAATGTTGTGTTGCGTATTCAAAAACAATGCAAGATGAAATAAGGAATATTTATAGAAAAACCCGAGCAAAAATATGATGACAACTTAACTGTACAGTAATGAACTGTAATAATAAATAGCTGCGTTTTACTATAAGTATCTACAGTATTTTTATGTTTTTATATTTAACATGTGTACATGTAGTGTTATAAGAAGCATACATTCAGCAACAATATCCAATCTGGGCATAAGCGCGCATGCGCTGGCACCCGAGAGATCCACGTTCAGTCAGTCACAAAATCCTTTTCATATATGTTTCAGTAAATAAGTAAAATAAAGTTAGAGAAATGGATTCATAATATGCCTTGAGAAAGGATAAAAATTTTGTTCAAAATACTAGAAATAATACTGATTAATAATTCGTAGGTAATTGTTGATAATAAGCGCATTTATTTATGGCAAGATTAAGCATTATGGCAAGTAACTACTTGAAATTCTCAAGAGTTAAACTTGCTGTTAACTGACGATCTCATCATCACTCTTTCGCTGAATTTCATCCACCCGTTAGAGTAAATCAGTCGTGTAAAATATAACAGTAAAGAGAGACAGAAACATAGCTGAATCCTATTGTAAGAAGGGAATATAGCATTACAAATCGTTAATCAGGAACATTAGAAATAACAGTATTTTAATTTTCCTAACGATGGTTTCCATTTAAATATGTTAGCGAAAATACTTAAGATATGTTGTAACTTAAAAAAGAAACTATTATATAATATCACATACACATAATAATTACATAATTAGATTCAATTTTTTTCAAATTAATGATATTAATCAATTTATTTTACGTATATTATTTCTTGGGTTGATTCACAAAATATTGCAGATCATTTATTACTTTCAAATTATTTTAGGGTCATTTTGAAACTTAAAAAATTTTGTTTTATGAAATTACTATTCACAAATTCCGATGCTTAACAATACCTACATTTAGTAAAAACTATCTGAAGGTAAATTTCTTGATATGATTAAATAACATTTCTATTCAGCTTATATTTAGATGGAGGAGGTGGTAAATGAGGAAAAAATTTGTTATTTGGGGAGTATTTTTAAAGAAAATTATTTACGTATAACTACGAGAAAAGTCGTAAAACTTCTCAATAAAGAAGCGATACATGAAGAATTTCTTAAAAAATTCTTACAGCTTAAAAAAGACATCACATTTTTTATTCAACTCAGACTTCAGTATGTGTATGGCCTTTTTCATAGTTCATACACTAATGTATTATATAATATCTATACTATAATTCCAATACAATAATAACAATATACATTTATATTATATTATAATTATTGACGCATCATAACACCTGACGAATCATTTTTCTTTAGAAGCTACTTCTGGCGCAAGTGCGATAATTTGGCCATCACTGTTTTAGACAATCAATTCACAAAGAATCAAAAAATCAATGTATCTATAGAAAATTTTTCTTAAAATATGTGTACCACAATTTTTATTTATGTATGCAAGGTGCCCATTAAGGTTCTATCCCCTCATCTTAAGAATGGCAATAGCTGTTACTTAAAACGCGGTGTCCAGGAACAAAGTGGTTGTGCGCTACAGAGTAAAATCAGTTACAACACCACCTGACAACAAATGGGGGAACTAATATTCTCGTGGTTGTAGGTTCTATTTTTCAACTGAGATTTCATTAGTTACCATCACAAATAAAATCAGTCCATCTTTAGTGGCTAATTATTTTTATTGTTCATTAGACAGCCACACAAGACTCACACAATTAATATAACATTTTAAACTAACACTAGACATTAAACTTTTGTTCACACCATTTTTATTTTCCATATTACAGATCATATCCGTCCTTGAGAGTCTCCTCCATTTTTTGGTAAAGTTCTCTTCTCTCTCTCTCTACCAAAGGCAGTGACTGCTACATAGTTTTTCAAGTCTAGCGAATCTTACAGTGGAATTAATTATCTATCTCAAAAACCGTAAGAGACGGAAAAAGCTTAGATACAAAACTAGTAGAGCGTTCTCTTTTTAGCATGATAATGTACTGGATAATGCCAATAACAGATTGGGTAAAACTTTGAGTTTGTTCGGTCCTGATTTTCTAGATCAGAGACAAAAATACGGAGGAAAAGAAAATATATCTTTTATACTAAAAACTGGCCAGCAACATTGCTCAGTGGTACAACTAGTGATTCTTGTTTAAGAGGGCCGTTGCTTAAGTCCGGGTAACATGCTTTATCGACTGTGTCAGGGACGTCTTAAAGTATCCGACTACGTTCGGAGCCGTGATTTTAAAAAAGCACATAAATGGATAATTTTCATGATATTTAGTGTCACTTAGATTAGAATACATGTATAAAATTGTTTTATAAGAACATTTTGAAAGAAAAAATTATTTAAATACAATATTTCAACAAAAAATTAACTTAGAATAAACTTTTTTCAAAATGCTCTCCTTTTGTGAAAAAGGCTTCTATTATAATAATATTTTGCCTGTATATAGCTCAGACTTCTGTACAGAGGTTCAACTACGATTTTTGAAAAATTCACATTATTTTCAGACTTACAACCAATTGAAATAATTATCGGCGTTTTTTTTTAAAAATGTCTCCCCTCTGTGGTCGTAAAACATGGATAAACCCACTTCTAAGTTATATATTTCTAAAATTCTAGTTGAGACTCTGTACAGAGGTCAGAGCTATGTACAGGCAAAATATTATTATAACAGAAGCATTTTTTGCAAAAGGAGAATATTTTGAAAATGGGTCATTCTATGTTCATTTTTTGTCAAAATATTTTGTATTTAAATAAATTTTTATTGCAATACTATTCTTAAAACAATTTTATATGCATTTTCTAAGTGACACTAAATATCATATATATTATCTATTTATACGCTTTTGCAAAATCACGGTTCCGAACGTAGTCGGATATCTTAAGACTGTTTGAGGCCCTGGGCCTAGAGAAATCATAAGATATTTTGAGGCCTTTTACCATTATGTAAAAGTAGGCCCAACTTGAGATCTTTAAAAAGTAGACAATATATAGCCTGCGTTGTGAAATACTCGTTCAAATGGTAATTTAAAACAAGTAAATGTGCACTACTCAAAATCTCAAAAACATAGGTTGGAAATTGCTCGACCGATGGCCACATTTCGACTGAATGAGTTGAAGGATTGTTTATGGTATTGAGCCTAGACCTAAACATGGACAATGGTTATCATATATTAATACGGTCTTGCCACTTTTACTAGTTTACATGCAGTTTGAAATTCCCTGTTTTTTGGGGGATTATGTACGGGACTAATATTAGACCATTAAAATTATCAGGCTCATCATCTTATTAAGACAGAGTCGAGAAAAAAACGAAGCCCTCACCGAGGGTGAGGCTCTGGCCCCGGGCTCAGTTGGCCCTTGCCTTAAGACGTCCCAGGGCTGTGCTTAGGGCAGTGCTTCTCAAACTTTCAATATTGGTGACATAATTTTCAATCATAATTTTAATCGCGCCTCCCTCCATGCAAAAACAATGTGTTTAATTCAATAATAATATACTTTGACACTAAAGCTACAATACGAATTTAACCTTTCAAGTGCCACCAGTGTATATAAACGTCTCGCTCAGCCAAAGTGTTAAGTGCCATATACGTCTTTCTGAAGTACGATCTTTTCTGTGCACTGCTATTCACATAAAATTATTACGAAAGTTTTGGAAAGCAATAAAGAGACCTTGGCAGTGTTTACAAAAGATTTGCTTATATTTTCCTTTT
>BMAV01024242.1:23318-43939 GCA_019973955.1 Trichonephila inaurata madagascariensis | reverse complement strand
CACGACTACGTGGAAAACGGTGGCATTGGGGAGTGAATCACGTATCTCTTAACCTGTGGCGGTGGATATCTATATGAACTAGTACCAACATCACGCGTTGACGATCGTTTTGGCGTGATTGGTTACGTACTTGCGTTCGAAACGGAAGGTACCCAGAACGAACCTTCTTCCTTCATTGGTGACCCTGGCCGTGCAAAGGAACCGCACCCTTCACGCGCCGCAGTCGTGGCGCCATCTATCCACATGTGGCGGTGGATATCTATATGAACTAGTACCAACATCACGCGTTGACGATCGTTTTGGCGTGATTGGTTACGTGCTAGTTCATATAGATATCCACCGCCACAAACCTTTTGAAGAGGTCTATTTCGGTTTTAGATTTTTTAACGGTGAACACAGTCATGGATCTGGTATGATTCAGACAAGAGGGATAAGAAGAGATTAAATATATTTGATATTGCTTATTTCTCACAGCACCAGTAACTATTTTGTGACAGTGCTACAGAAAAGTGATAGGAAAGTTCCGGAATTTAGAGATTTGATGTTACCCAATATGTCGGAACAGTGATAATTATAATTATACTGTTATGCAAATTTATTTACGGTATATAATGAGAATGTGGAAAAAGCGTGATATCACTTTCATATATCTTCAGTTTTAGGAAACGTCATAAATAGTTCTTTAGTCAAATACAACCATACAGTGGATATTTGATAACAAAAAACGAAAAAGAGAATTTAGTTTATGTATTTAAAATTATATGAGTTGTCTCGAACGTTTCTGTCGGATCAACGAAAATTTTTTCACTTACTTTTCCAATCATATGAGTAGCATATCCCAATTCTTTGAAATATTGTGGCATTGTGTTCATTTCCAATGGAAGAGCTGACGGTTCACAAGCTCTTATTACGTGATGTTGCAAACCTAAAATTTATTTAAAAAAGATATACTTATTTTATAAATAAATGGCAAATACAAAAATACACTGCATCACATATGTAATTCAATACTAGGAAGAAATAGCTACTCATTGTTTTATATTCATTTTACTGAAGAAATGTAGTAAATTAATTAACTAAATGCATTTGGAAGTATATCAGTCTGTATTATACATAAATAAATTAAGCAAGATCAACAAAATGTTTTACAAATGCTTTGATACAGCCATTCTTTTATTAATATTTATGTATTAATCTGTAATTTTTATGCGGGAAACGGGGGGGGGGGGGGGCGCTGACGTAAGACCCAAAGGTTGATATTAAGTAGTTCACTATTTCTTTACATTTTTTTTAAGCAACAAATTTATATTTTAGGTTTTCTTACACAAACTAGAGTTTTATTACTATCCGATATCAATGTATGTATCTTACACTTCAAAGCTTGCATGTCAATATTTCACAGTGTATAAAATTTTGTTTGTCCTCACACAGATAAAAAAAACCCATCTTATGACATCCATTTAATGCTAAAATGATTGCTACAGTCATTCATTTTTATTCTGCGAAAATTCTTTTCTCAAATGATTTCCCAGTGTTTGCTAATATATTTATGATGCTTAAGTAGGTTTTCTTTCCCGGGAGATCGTAAGATTTCTGTTATTTTTCAATTCCCAGGAATTATACTTCGTTCCCGGGATTTCCCGGGAATCGCAAGATTTACAAAAATATGTTGAAGAAGAGTTTGGCTGTAAAATGAGGGTTTGTTTGGATTACAAAACATGCTGGAATAGTTTATTGGCAATGCTTGGAAGATCTTTAGAAATAAAGTCAGCAATTTTAAAACCATTAATTGACATTAAAGAAAAACAAATGATGGCCAATGTAGAGTTTGAAACTGTGACTACAATTGTAACAAGCTTAAAGCAAGTAAAAATTGGCTTAGAAAAATAATGCAATCGAAATGCAACTTTGGTAACTACAAAACGTGTATTTCCTTTCGTTATTGGAGAATTGAACGAACAAGATTCAGAATTTGCGAAAAAATATAAAATATTCTCTAATCCAAAGAATTAATGAGAGACGCAACGTTAATTTAATAGAATTAATCAATATCTGAATTTGGTAGAAAATGCGAAGCAGCTGCAGTTACTGTCGATATTTTGCGATTGACTATTAAAAATTGTTTGGTTAGACAAGTCCAAATGATATATATAGGAACAAGGCTTTTCTGCGAAGAGGGATCAATATTCAACTCTTCGCACTCAGAAGAAAAGAGCATAGAGATTTTAAAAGAAAAGCCTCTGATTTTGGACGACAAATTAGAGAAAGCATTTTACTCTAAAACAAAAGTTTTATATTGTTCAACCCCAAAAAGTGTTAGTTTCAACAAATGATGAAACAATAGATGCAGTTGCTCGACTCGAAAATCCATCACCAAACATTATAAAACTATGTGAGGCTTTAAAAACAATTCCTCTAACGTCAGTTGAAGCCGAGAGAGCATTTTCTGTGCTGCCGGATTGTTCGTCACAAAGCTTAGAACTAGACTGAGTGATAAAAGTACAAATTGCGTATGCTTTCTGAAATCCTATTTTAAAAATGTATAATTAATTTAATATACATATTTTGTATTTTTTAGCTCATTACATAAATAAGTATTAATTTTGGAATTTAAATGTATCCTTATTTTATATAATTATTGTTGATTTTGTTTAAAAATTACTTGTTTTTATTTATAAATTTTTTAAAATTTTGATGTATTTACGTTAATCCCGGGAACGACAATTACATTCCCGGGAATGGAAAAATCCGGGAAATCAGAAAACCTATGACTAAGTGCACCATTATATTTTTATGAAAACTCATCAGGAATTGTTTGCACAAATACTGATATATGCAATATAAGTTTTCAACTATGAATTTCATTACCTAAGCGAATCGGGTATTGTCCTGTCATCAGAGCTCCTCTCGAAGGAGTGCATAGGCATTCGCTGTAATAGTTGTTCAGCATGATTCCTGATGATGCAAGGGCGTCCAAATTGGGAGTTGGTATTTGCGGTGATCCATGGAAACTTACATCATTCCAACCCTATAATATGACATGTATAACAAAAAACAACTTAAACTTAAAAAAAAGTGTGTGAGCTTATGACCACACTGTAAAAGTGATAAATTCAAATTTTGTAATGTTATTTCAGGGATTAGTTCGGTAAGAATAAAAAACAAGGGGATATTAGTACTGCCCTATAAAATTATATATTCATATGTCTGTACTCATAAAGTAATATTTTTGTGCGAAATATACAATCCTATTTGTGAATTAATTGTATTCTAAGAAGGAAACAATAGGTTTATATGGTAGCTAAAATAGGTTATAAATACTTTAGATTCAAAATTTTATTTAAATATATATATATATAAAGAACTCTGTCAAGCGTTGTTCCGTAGTTCCTCGTGCTTTTATTTGGATCATTTGATAAAATTAAAAATTGAATTTTAATTTTAAAAATCAACTAAAGGTTTCGATTTATCTTTTGAAAAACCTACTTTAAAATTCCCACTTAAAATCATAGGTAATTTGTTCAGAAGACCCAATCCGGCTTTGTGAATTTTCAGTTCTATACATAGCAAAGGGATAGTAAGAGAAGTAGTTGATTGGGAAGAGAGGAATCTGGGTCAAAACCTTTAAAAAGGAATTTAATCAGAAGATTTACATCACATAATCTCAAGCTTATACTAGATCTTTTGTCATTGTATGGCAGTTTTGTACAAATATATCCGGTGCTGTTGCAAGGTAAGTCTTCTGAATTATGTTTTCTTTTCTTATATTTAAACTATTTAATGTAACTTTGTCTTAATATTTGTATTCTTAATTTTGTTATTTTAAAATTTTAATTTTCTTTTTAGACTGAAAGTATATTTAAGTAGCGTGATTAACAGAACAATTTATTTATTACTATTCTCATTCGATCAAAAAAATAGATTTTTATTCTTAAATTCACTGCAATATTACTAATGATAATTATACACTCATAGACAAAATAATTAGCGCACCAAGAAGGAGCCGTCAAAATGAAACGAAATTTTACATACGTAATGACTACTTTGATGTAACTAAATGATTAGAAAATCAAAGAAAAGGGCAAAAGAACGAAGGATTTAATACCCTGTTGACCTCTCCCCCTCTAGCGTGAATGCACGATGCGATACGATTGGGCATTGAGGCATACAAGTTCTGTATGATGTCTTGACACATTTCGTTCCATATTTGCTGTAACCTTGCCTCTAGTTCGTTCAAACTCATGGGATGGCCTGCTTGCCATCTCAAATGATCCCAGATATGCTCAATTGGAGACAAATCTGGAGATCGGGCAGGCCAAGGAAAGTTGGAAACAGTGCGGAGACAGTCTGGTGACACCCTTGCCGTGTGAGGCCGAGCATTGTCTTGTTGAAAAATGGCTCCTGGGAGTCGTTGCATGAGAGGCAACATATGTGGTTGCAGGATGTCATGGACATACCGTTGGGCTATCATGGTGCCACGGATCAATACTAGGGGAAACCGTGTATTGTAGGCAATGACATCCCATACCATCCCACCAGTTGTGTGAGCTGGGTGTCGCTGTTAAGCAAAGGCAGGATTGAGGCGTTAACCACGTGGTCTCCACATACTAACACAATTGTCATCACTGCTGAGATTGAATCTAGATTCGCCGCTAAAGACGACCTGGTTCCATTCCGCTACAATCCAGTTTCCTCGTGCACGGCACCACTCCAGACGGAGGCATCGATGAGTGGGCGTCCAGGGTAGCACACGTAGTGGGTGCCGCGATCCCAAATGTCCTTCAGCCAGGCGGCTTCGTATGGTTCGAGGACACAGGGGCCCCTAGTGAAGGTGCTACCTGTACCTGGTAGGCGGCCGATGAAGCAGTTGGCTGTACGCGTGCATTTCTTACAATGTGGTGGTCTTCTCGACGACTGGTCTGTCGAGGGTGTCCTGATCCTTGTCTTCGTGTAAATGACATTCATCGGATCCACTGGTGCCAACACCTCTTCACAAAACAATCAAAGTGGCCTAATTGACGAGCTACTCACCTAGCTGACCACCCAGCTTCCATCATGCCGATGATTTTCCCCTTCTCAAACTGCAACAGCTGCTCATATTGTCCAAAAACGGCGTAATGGCATGTCTACCTCAGCTCTTCCTTTGTAAGCAATTCAGCACACTCAAACAAATTTTGGTTACCTGTTTTATACTCCACGGACAAAGACGTTAAACACCCTCTACCGGCTATACGTAATGCACAATCACGCTGCATTTCTAATCATTTGCATATCTCCCCGACATGTACCTTCATGCCAAGTTTCGTTACGATCCCGCAATTATTTCTTGGTGCGCTAATTTTTTTGTCCATATGTGTACTATTTACTTAGTTCTATAAAAATTTGTCATTTTTTTACATTTATGTTTAATTTTATAGTGTAGGATTTCTCTCTCTCTCTAAGTCTATTTTTTAAAAATATTACATGCTTCATTTTCATGCTTCAACTAGAATTAGAAATAATCCCGCATTGATTTTTGTGGAAAGAGGTGGCGGGGTGGGGAGAGCTCTACTTAGATCGAAGCTACGAACTTTTCTTTTAGGGCGTATTGATGGGGGGACAAGCTACTGCGTTTCGGAGTGGCGAGGGGAAATGTCCCTCCTTTTCTTTTTAAGGGTGTTTATGTTATGTACGACCTTCAAAAATGAATTAATTTTTACTATAATATCATTAATCCGACTAAATTCATTTAATATAACTTATTTCAGTTATGCTCAATTTTGAAGTTGATTACGCTGATATTTTACACGTAATTGAAATACATTCTTTAGTTCTGCATACACTATGTAACACTGAAAATGCAGCTTCAAGGAGTGGTCAGAAAATGAAGAAACTCTACAGACACGAAGACACAGCAACGATAATTATTAGAGTGAAAATAATGTTAGATCAGTAAGTTGTAGGACCTTCTTGATCAATGATACACCTTTGTACAAAATCAATTCGAATTGGTATAACGTATTCAGATATGGTTGTCCCTCCCTTGCTCAACAATTTTCTCAAAATTATCTTTTGAATGCTGCAATGGCAAGGCATAAAGTGGCGGCCAATCACGTCCCTGACGTTCACAGCTGGAGAGAGCTCACGGGAGAATGGTGGCCAGGGAAAATATGTATGCAGTTTTCGTTAGCAGATGTGTTCTGTTTGTAATACGCCACTATCCAAATTATAAAGAACATCAGGTATCTTCTCGATGGAAAGAGAGTGGCACACAACTGAAAGCATCATCCACATACCATCACCCCGATGGCATCACCGTCATATGCAGCATAATAAAAGAACGATTTCTCAAAGAACACGACCCTATACTATTCCCACGCTCCCTTTGCGTTAGATCGGCTCCATTGCAACTAGTGTCGTCTGTACCATGGGGTCAAAGACAACCTTCTTCACGGGGGGCATGCGTGCCCGCCACTAACAACTCATTGACGAACAGTAGTTCTGATCGATTTGGATATATTAAGGGAATTCTGCACATGCTTCTTCAAAATAGTGACAAAAGTGGCTTGAAAGGTCTCTACAGGTTGTTTTTGGAAATGTCCCTCAATTTACCGGCATTCATCAATCTTGCCACATTTCCTTATACTAATCATATTTATGACAGCCAGTGCACCACAGCTGCATCCATCTAAGTGTATGTCAGTTGAGTTTTGACGTAGGAGCTAATCTGCCTTCTTCAGCCCAATCTATTTGCCTTCCTGAAAATTTTCTGTCCACCAGAACCTCCTTCGTAGGCGGACACCTTATATTTTTTCACTCTTACACATGTCACCTAAGAAAAGAAAATCAAATCCTCCAATGATTTTTCAGTTAGAAATAAAAATACACTGTGAAATTGCCCCCCTAGGGTGCCCTTCTCCTTGATTATCTGCATGAGTTAGAGGAGTAGGATTAACAAAAGAACTAGACATATCCATGTCCTTAATATGGCTTTATTAAGAACTTAAACGTTTAACAGATTAGATGATAATAATATATGTGAGAGAATCTACGATGACAAAACACTCAATATAAATAATACCGAAATAACGTAACTCTGACCACTATAAATATCTAACCCACCTAATCTCAATTCCAATAATATCACAAGTCCTAATATTAAATAGTCAATCCTACTTTGATCCGATCGCCGATCTAATCATAAGGGAGTTGCGTCTTTACTCGAGTGCAATGGTATGCACCTTGACCTAATGGCTCTATCTTCGGGATAACCTCTGTTGGCTGTCACTTCACAATTGTATTACTCTCTATCATAACATTCCCCAAATTGCCCTCTCATTTACTCAAACTTCTGATATTTAAAAGCTATCTAATTTGCATCTTATATTCACGTTTCACTTCTTGGGATTTGGTTGGAAAAGAGTTGCGATTAATCCTGGCCCCAAAAGAACCCAAAGGACATGTTAATGAAAAGACGCGTGAGCCCGTCACAACATGTCCATTCTGTAGGTTCAGTTATTTTACCTGAGGTGTGCCAGTTGAAAGCGCATTTCACATCATTTACATTATTCGATCTACCTTCAAATTTTCATAATTTTCTAGCCATTCCTTTTAAGTGTTGCATTTTTAATGTCACACAATGAATAGTTACGGACGTTCGTAGATGCTGACGGATAGAAAAATTTATGTTGTAAATTGTCATTGTTCTCTATAGGAATTGTATTTATAGTTATAGTTTATATATATTATAGTTGAACATACATTTTCTATCTAATTCTTGTTAGGAAGTTGCTAATTAACGCAAAGACAGAAGTTATAAACACTTGACAGTAATTTTACATGAGTTATCTTCATGTTCAGTATTTTATAATAGTTTTTAAATTTAGTCTTTTAAACTGATATTATAATGATTATGCACAGAAACACCCAGATTTGAATGATGAAAATGAATATAATTAATATTTCTTACCAAATCATCTGCGAAAATGAAGATTATGTGAGGCCTTTGGAACGTGGATTCATGTTTCACCAATGCTAATTCTGTGATAAAATAAAGCGCAACAACACCAAGAAGACAACTGAGTTCATAGTTAAGCATTTTGAGAATGGATCATTGCAACTTTCTGGTGCAGAAAGTAGGTTTTCAATAAAAATTTATGCCTATAAATAAAAAATTCTGTTTTTAAAAAAGTAAAAAATAAATGTAAAACATAATCATATCTATAATTTTTGGTCTCATTTAAACTAGAAATAATAATTATATTATTTCTTATTGATTAGATTGTTTAGTAATCGTAGAATTAGTAACAAGAGTTGCTGATTGTAAATTTAGCACAATCTGAATGTTTGTGAAACTACTTCCCTTGCTGATATGAGGGCTAAGTGAGTGAATGTTAACGTCTCACTATTCAGCTGTTTGATGGCTTTTGGCGACGGACCTTGTAATTTTAAACTATGGTCAAGTGACCAGGACGACACCTTAGCTGGTACCCCTTACTTTCTTAACTTCCACACCACACCAACGGGAGAACATTTGAGCTCTCAAAAAATTTAACATGTATCTCTCCACTACACGGTGAGTCTTCAGTGGTACTAGGCTCGAGCTCACGACATGCTGGTCACACAAATATTAGATGGTATGTAATTTAATATGGTAATAGTAATATTTTATGTTCGATATTGATATTCTACAAATTTCTAAAATAAATATTTAAAAACGAGTATGTTCTTTTCTAGGAAAATATCTATTGTAATATTAGGTTGGGGAAAAAGAAATCCATTATTTTTTCGGTAGATGGTTGTAGCATCGATATTTCGTGAAGTATCGATCAAACAATCTTAAACTTATGCTTGTTGTCAAGATGACATTTCACACTAAAAAAATTATTTTGCTTTTTTTTGTTTCGTCCATTCAGTTGTGAGTTACAGGGTATTAAAAATGGAAGTCAACAAAGAGAAAATTTGGTTCTTTTTACAGTTTTTCTTTGATAAAGTGAAAATGCAAGCCAGGTGGCTGAAATTGCGAATGGTGTTTATGGTGACGATATTGTAACAGCTAACTACGTGCTGTTTTGGTTTCGTCGATTCCGTTCAGGTATTTTTGATGTTAAAGATGCACCTCGCACAGGGGCAGGCGCGTCGTCGAAAATGTCGATAAAATCACAGAAATAATCGAAGTTTACCGGCATGTTAGTAGTCGTAGCATTACCCATTAGCTAAAGATCGACCATAAAACAGTTTTAAGCCATTTGCGCAAAGTGGGATTCAAAAAGAAGCTCCATGTTTGGGTGTCACACCAAAAAACGGATGGATCAAATTTCCATCAGCGAAGCCTTGGCTAAACGGAATGAAATCGACCCATTTCTTAAAAGGATGGAGACTGGGGATGAGGAATGAATCACATACTACAATATTGTACGAAAACGATCGTGGTCAAAGTGCGGTGAAGTAGCTCAAACGATGGCCAAACCAGGACTAACGGTCAGGAAGGGTCTACTCTGCATTTGGTGGGACTGGAAAGGAATCCTTTATTAGGAGTTGCTTCCCCATATCCAAACACTAAATTCATATCTCTACTGTCAACAACTGGACCGTTTGAAGCTAGTGATTGACAAGAAATGGCCAGAATTCGTCAACAGAAGAGGTGTTGTGTTCCATCAGGACAACGCCAGGACACACACTTCTGTAGGCACTCGCCGGAAATTCTGGAAGCTTGATTGAGAAGTTTTAATGCATCCACCGTATAGTCCGGACCTGGCACCAAGCGATTACCACCTTTTTCTCGCATTGCAAAAATTCCTGAGTGATAAGAAATTGGGATCAAGAGAAGATTGTGAAAATCGATTATTAGAGTTTTTCGCCAATAAAAGCCAAGACTTTTACGAGAGAGTCAATATAAAGCTTCCTTTAAAGTAACAACAAATTATAGAACAAAAAAGGTACATATTTTACCCAAATCGAACCCAAATCGACATGTAAAATAAAGTCTTGATTTTCAAGCAAAAATAATGGATTTCTTTTCCCCCAACCTAATATGTATGAATTTCAATTAGGGATTTGTTTGGCAGAAAAATGGATTCCAACCATTCGGTCAATAGAGTTTGTGTCTCATAATTCCAAACAAAAATTATCTCGTAGTGGGCACATTAAAATTGTTACGGCTCAAGTATTTACGAGTTATGTGAAGATTTCATGTTTCAAAATTACGAAGTATATTAGCAATACTTAGTGGACCGCTGAAACGAGCAGAAACAAGTGACCAGAAAAGGCACAAATTAGTATATATAGTCAGTTTAATTTCTTAAAAAATTAATCAGTCATCACTAACATATTTACCAGATAACAAGAGAAGCCTTTGCGTACTTCTAAATGCATGTAACAACTTTATTGCGACTTAAAATATTTCAAATTAACCAAAGTTTTGTCAATAATAAAAAAAAGTTAGTTTACCGAAAAACAGAGTTAAAATTTTAGCTCTGTTGTAAACATTAAGTAACATAGTCTAGATCAGCGTTCGCCAAAAGGTGGTCCATGAAAAACTTTTGATGCGTAGAATAATTGGGACATTATACTAAAAATGTGTAGTACTTAATTAAACTTAGTTTTCATTTGTTAAAAATAATGATACGAGTTATAATTAAAATTCATCCGCGATCATTTATTCAAGAATTCAAGAAACATTACGACTCGGAATAAATCAAAGTCTGAAAACTTTCAACATTAAATTTAAAAAAAAACCCGTAAATTAAATATTAAATCGTGCAAATATCTTAAAAGCAGTCATAATAATAAATCTTTTGAATCTGATCAAGTGCCTTCATATACATTCTATAACAAAAAAAAGAAGAAAAAATTGGTGGACATGAAGAACAGACATATAAAAACAAATGATTAAGCAGACCAGACTATTACAAAGGGAGACAGAAAATAAGATGCTCGTCCGCCTCTGGCCTCGATGAAATTGTCAACCTTCGTGGCAGTGACTCGTTAAGTTCCCGGATGGTGCCCTGCTGAATTTTATACCAAATTGTCTCCATCTGTTGGATTAAATCAGAATTCCGGGATGTTTGTAATCGCTTTCCCACAACATCACAAGTATACTCTATAGGAGAAACATCAGGTGATCTAGATGGTGAAGTAAATATACAGTAAGCCTAAAGACAATTCATAGCAACACCTGATGTGTGTGGCAGGAAGTTATCGGTTTAACGGTGGGCGCTAGCGTAAATTCTGTTCTCTCGGTCGTCTGGGGAGGGTCATGTTATACACATGCATGCGGACCACATGATAGATAGTTTATAACAACAAATATCCAATGCTGTGAAAGCTTCTCTGTTGTGGCTCTCGGTGTACCACTGCCGTTCTGACGGTGATATCTGCCATCGTTGACCCACTCTTGCCAGCATGGTCTAATCCCCGCATCGCTTCGATCCAGAGGTCGAGCAATTCTTAGATTCGTTCATCCAGTACTTTACAATCAGATCGATTGACCTTTTTCAAACTCTGACGTCTGCTCGTTAATGTGCACGAATCTCTCAGTGAGGCCTTGTTACAGCCGACGTAAGGTATTGCAGTCGAAATACAACAGAAATTTAGACCCCATCAGATTGAGAATCTCTTTTTACATATACATACTGAATGTACAGTTCAGGTGGCAGGAGCTCCCGCTATTCATTCACAGGACATCAATTTTTAACCATTTTCATGCTTGGTCTAAATGCCTGTGCATAAAATGTCATTACAATCGGGAAACATTTTCTTCCAGCGTCGATTTCTTCTTATACAATTTAGTATAGGAATAACAGATAAAGAAACTTTATGCAAATTAGATGCTGAACAGCGACACAATCTGCTTATACTTCACTGGAGGAAATACGTCATATTTGAAACCCTAAGTGAGACAGAAAAAAAATTGGTTTATTTCCAACAAATACTACTCTCCAACCTTTTTACCTTTATTGGGTGTATCTCAGATTAATAAAATGAAAGCTTTCTGATTGTTATTTTATAAATGTATTTACCTTTTTTATAAATTATTAATAGTGGTTCACCAACTATAAAATTATACATTTGGTAATCCATGATGCTCTAAAGGTTGGCTATCTCTGGTCTTGATAACCAATAAAAAGTAATTGATATGAAGCTCGAGAGCTTTTAAGACTTCGTTTATAACTACCCATCTTAAGTTTTTACTGAAGTCCCATAAATAAAAACTCCATATCAATATTTTCAAAAGTCAACATTTGTTTCACTTATGCTATAAGTTGAAGTAAAAGAAATACTAACGTTTAAAAGATGGAATGAAGAGAGGGGTCATAGGATGTCTCTTTTTTATTTTCCCGCACCGTCGGGTATGGATCAAGTTTTGAATTTTGCGAATGTTCTTGCTGTATTTTTTTAGTGAAATCCTATATATATTCCTGCAGATTACTATGTCCCTACGCCTTATGGATTAGTTATCTCTGTGATTGGGGATAATCAGGAAGGACCAGGTTCAAAACAGTATTCGTCCATTAGTGTAAATAACCTCAAGAGTTGCTTGTTTCACAAATCCCTTCAAGGACTGGAAGTATATACACACACTGGTTAATGAATTAGAAACTAAAGATCAATATATTTTATTATTTATTAATATCAATTTATTTTATTATTTTTTATAAAATGAATGAAATGTTTTTAAAACTTAACTTCAGGATCGTCATATGTCAGAGAGAATCAAGTGCAATATTTCGAAAAACTGAACAGTTTTCTCATGTAAATTTAATTAAATTTAGATGAAAGTGTTGAAAATATTTTATAATAGAGCATTTTTTTTCAATTAAAAAATATTAACCATAAGTGAATATTTCCCAGAAGAGAAATTAAGTTTAAGTAAATTTTAACAAGAACAGCTTCTAAATTTTGGACTGTAAATTCGTGCAGAATAAAGAGAAATTTCTCATGTAGCTAGTTATAATCATTTTAATATCACTTGAAAGCAATGTATTTAAGTGAAAAAACTTTCTCAACTCCTGAAAACAAAGATAAAATTTTGAAACAATTAAACGCAGAATATGAAATGTGACGGCAGATAGCTTCATTGAAGGTAGACTTCAACAGTTTGTGAATAAAAAGTAAAGTACATATTCTCCTGTGCCTAAATATAATGCAGTTCTAGGCAGCCACTTTTCTTCTTAAGCACGAGCACGGGCCTAGGGTACAAAGTATTTGGGGGTGCAAAATATTGGAGGGCGAAAAAAAGAGAAAAAATTAAAATTGCAAGAAAAGTAAGTTAGAAAACACTCCCATCACAAAAGAGCAAAGGCTATGAGTTTTCTATCGTTTAATGGTAAGCTGCAAGAGTCGATTTCGTTTCTGATTGTCGTGTCAGTTGGTTGAAGTTTCTAAAGCAAGCTAGCACACTATATAATTGGATTAATAGCGTTTGAACATTTTAGTGAGTAGTTTTTACTTAGGTAAATTGTACTCTAATTGTATTAAGTGCGTGTCAGTTTTGTGAGTAGTTTTTTTTCTGATCTAAAGCTTACTTTCGTACTGTTTTTGAATTAAGTGCGTGTGAACAGTTTCGTGAATAGATTTTTTTATATAATCTAAGCTTCCTCTACTAAAAGGATAGAATTAAATGTACTTTGGAGAATACCTCCTGCTCACCATTGGTATTTTGTAAAAAGACTTCGTTGGTGTCACTAACTTAATATTCCTAGGGAACAGCTCATGGCTCTATCGCGCTTATTAAGTGGCGACATGAAATCTCTTACTTTTCAACAGGGCCGGAAAGTCTTTCCAGAGGGTCATAGGTGCAAGGCTGAGCAGGACTCTCCCAGTAATATTCTTAATTGCTTCAGTTTTACTATTGAAGAAGGTTTAGAAAATCCTATTTTATTTCTTGAATTTTTGGCAATTTTTGGTTTTATGGAGATGGTGTAGCTAAAAAGCTAGACCACACATCTGGGATAAGAAACGACAAACATCAACAATAATTTAAAGCGTTCTGTATTTGGATTAAGTGCAATGTTTTGTAAGTGTGTTTTTACCAGCAATCGTAAAGTAAAATCTTAAATAGTAGTACTAAAAAGAAATTGGATTTCACTGTTTTGCTGACATGCACAGTAAATGAATTTCAGTTTACTGACACTTCTGTAAAAAATTTTATGACTGTAGTTATGAACATTACAGTATATTTCTAAGACAAAAGGAGTTTTGAGAAAAACCCAGTGGGGCATACCACGAAGGAGCATTTGAAAGTCAGCAAAAAAAAAAAAAAAAAATGCCGAAGATAACAAGTTTTTTTGTTTCAAATAGTGACTCTACTGAATTGTTTTTTATATCCAATGGCGTATTACAAGACAACTGCAAACAAAATAAGAAACAGAGAGTATTGACAAAAAACAAGAAACAACAACAAAAAATAAATAAGAAAAGAAACAGAAGTCCACAATATAATCTACAAATTACACATTTTATGTCTGACCTCCCAATATCTGTTCCACATGGATCCAGAGCTGAGTGCACGGCAATACGCCCAATAAATGGCATCCATTTCTTCATTGAAGTCACACAGTTTGTAAGGGCGCCCCCCTCGGGTGCCCTTCTCCTTGATTATCAGCGTGAGCTAGAGGTGTTGGAATAAATGAAGAACTAGAAGCTGCCATGATCTTAATATGACTTTATTAAGACCTTAAACTGAAACCTCTAACAGATTAGATAATAATATGATATGTGAGAGAATCTACGGTGGCTAAACACACAATATATATAATACTGAAATAACGTAATCCGGACCACTATCAATAACTAACTCGCCTAAGCTCGAATCCAATACTATCACAGATCCGCATATTAAATAGTCCCTCCTACCTTAATGTCGAATGAAGTAGCGTAATCCTAGTTGAAGTAGCGGTTCACTGGAGTGCAATGGTATGCACCTTGACCTAAAGGCTCTCTGTCACGGGTAACTTCTGTTGGCTGTCACTTAACCTTTCAAAAATTCTTCACATTTGAATCACGGACTATCATAACATTCCCCAAATTGCCTCCCCACTTACTCTAACTTCTGATATTTAAAAGCTTATTAATTTGCGTCTTTTATTCACGCTTTACTTCTTGGTTTGGTAGGAAAAGAGTTTCCATTAATTCTGGCCCCAAAGAACCCAAAAGGACATGTTAATTTTTAAGACGCGTGAGCCCGTCACAAGTTTACAAAGGATATTCTGGGCAATGCCTATCATGTTTAGATGCTTGGATAGGCAGTCGTGACCAGTGGCCATACGAAAATCGGCTCTATCTCGTGGCCATTTTGGAATATGAAGGAGTCTGCTAAACCACACTTTATGATTATTCTTTTGGTTGAATTTCGACCATAAGTGCTTTCTGTAATACTTCTTTATGATTCTTTTGGCACTCTAAAAAGGAACTCTATTGGTAGAGGTCGGAAACATTTTTGTCCCCTTCTTCAACAAGCAATCAGCATTTTCATTCTCATCAATGCCGCAGTGTGATGGAATCCATTGCATGGCAATATCTTTATGACATTGAAGTAAATCACAAACTAACAGTTGACATTTGTGAATATCTACTGAAAAAGGTGCCTCGATGCAAAAAATTGCTCCGTGGGCCGCCCTAATATCACACAAAATAACTACCATTGATGCACAATCTGTGTGGCAAAGAAGTGGAAATAGAACAATGCGTATAGCTGCAATCTTGGCATCAAAATCAGTGCTGTATATTAAAAGCAGCTTGCAACAAACTCCAGCACCTGCGTTTCGGTTATCTGTCAACTTGGAACCATCCATGAAAACGTATAGCCTTTCATTCTCAGGGTATAAATTATCCAAAGTCTCCACAGAAAGGATCCTTAGGATACGGCTATCTATTTTTCTTTCGAACCTCATAGAGCAGCTCTGTTGAAAGCGTTATATATATAATATATAAGTCATACATTTCAGTCTGGCAGGGAGATTTTATTAGATCTTCTGGTTCGAAATGAAAATTATGAATCTCTTTAAGAGCCATGACTTTCTGAAGGAAGCCTCTCTGTGATTTAAGATTTCTGTTGGTATAGGATAGAGAATCTCTACTGAAACTAAACCCTTATATTCTCAAACTTGTTCATTCAGAGGGAGATAAACCCGAAACGAAAACAGTAATCAAGCATAACCATCACCGTCTCAGACTTAGTCTGTCACCAACTCTGGCACTACTAAGCATATAACACTTTACACTCTTCTTGACGGTGGCTTTGTGCTGGAGGACCTGGGCTCATGGAATAAAAAGGCAATGCATAGTATCCAAAATAACTCAAATTTGAATCAAGACCGAGAAGTAGATTTTGTAATTCTTAACATTGTTATGAAGGTGTCAAAATTAAACGCAAACTTTCAACAAAATTATTTTTTTTTTGGCGAACTACAGAGTGGAGAGAAATTTGAGAGGGACTGGCTCCTCTATTCAAAATTGAAAGGCCAGGTATTTTTGTTTCTTTTGCCTTTTCTTCCAGTCAAATTTAGAAGTCACAATGAGAATTTACTTGTCTCTTCCTGTGACAAACTACACAGCACAGATAAGTTTTTTTAATCTTAAGATAGCAAAGACTGAAATGTGAAAAATGAAAAGCTTAACAATTTGATGTTGGTATGCACCAAAAATTATATTACCTTGAAATCATTAATGATCTTGCAATGATCAAAACTCGAAGAAAACCTTTGTTGTATAAGTACAATGACAGTGACTCAACAAAGAATGAGAATGTCTAAAAGTAAAAGTTAGAGTAAAGCAATAAGCGATGAAAAAAAATGAAAATGAACAAGTTGAAAACAGTTCATATAATAATGTATTCTGAAATTTGAAACGACTCCATTAGTTTCTCTATTAATTTACAAAAGGGAGGATGAGTGTGTGGTCCGAGATGTGCCGTAAGGTTAGAAATGAACAAGAGTAGCCAGATCTTGACATTGTCCTTTCATGATGGCTGCCGCTTGCCAGTCCAAGAAATGACGGGCCCTTAGATGGTGGGTAATGGAAAAACTGTAGAAAGAGCAAAAACAGAGAAGGGGGAAAGAGTAAAAGAGTCGAGGGAAATCCCTCCCGAACCCAAGCTGGCAACGTAAGAACTGAAGGAGGAATAGGGGGTGCTCTGGAAATATTGGGGGAGGGTGTAACAATTTAAAATGGTGCCGGGAGATTAATAACGCCCCTGATTGTAGGTGAAAACTGGAACACAAATTAATGCTATTAATTAATTTTATAATGGAATTTTTTTTTTATTAAAAAATGCAATACTTTTTAATAATTATCTTTAGAAAAAGTATCTATAACATGTTGATCCTCATTAAATATAATTTTAAAATACATTTTTCCATGGATGTGTGTGTGTATGATGGGAATCCCTGAAAACCCTTCCTGGTTCTCAAATCGTTTTAAAGGAGCAGTTGGCAGTAAATTATTAAAAAGGCAAAAAATATTGAGGAAAATTGAAGAAACGAACTTTGAATTTCATCAGGACGTTGTGAACGAAATTTTTGTTAAACGTTCGCATTAACCCGCGATCACTCGCGCCTGTTATTGCTACCGTCGTTACTCGCGGGGTGTAGAGAACACCCCAAACTTTTAACACGTGTATTTAATTATGAAAACAAAAATAAGTCATTATGATACATATTTATAAAGTACAAGATGTTTTTTGTATTATACAAATTAAATTATTAAATTTATTGCATACAAATGTGAGACTAACCTTAATTTAAACTAAACATACAAAATTTTCATTTTAAAACACATAATTTTATATTTTTTTTATGAACCAGTATAAAACGTATATACCAGTAATAAATGTACTTTATAATTAATAAGATAATGATAGTAGAAAGTAGAAAAATAATATTTTAATCATTTTTCCAAACATTCAGAGCAGACTGTATAAAAATGCTCAACTTCTCGTGGGAGTTCTTAGCCCCCCAGATAAGCTTTTGAAGGTTATTACATTCCAATCGTTCGAGAAAGAGGGATTGCATCAGGCCTGAAGGTTCAATGACCTAAAATGTGCAGCTACAGAAAAAATCGTGGTTCTGCGCTTCTTTTTAGAATCCTGGGAGGATTTTCTTGTTGCTTGGGTGTACAGAATACCCCGCGCGACTGATCGTGGGTTAAGAGGTTGAAAATTTCCAACGATCGAGAAATTGAACAAAGAACTCCAAAGAATAATTAGTAATTATATTGAGAATCTTAAGCCAAGCTTCATGAACTTACAAGGGGTGGGCATGACATGAGAAATTCATTTGGGAACGAGACTTTGTGTAATAGTAGTACTTCTCTAGAGTGTTCAGCCCTCAATGTAATTGCGCTGATTGGAAAGTCAATAAGTCGGAGAAAATAGCCTTCGAAATTTTTACTCAGGTTACATACACCAATAAGTTTACTTAAGTTTTCTTAGCCCCGTGGCTTAAGTGGGTACCACTCAGTTAAATAGTGTTAGAGTAAAGTGATCAACCAATTGTGTTTATTTTTTAAAATTCATTTAATTATTTTTACAATTAAAAAATTTACTTAAGAAAGGCTTATTAAATATTAAATGATATTTTACATTATTATTTTTTATTTTGAAAGTAAAATAGTTAATATACTTATATAAAATATTCATACAATTTAATATTATACTTTATATAATTATATATTTTATATAGTTAAAAATTTTATATAGTTATACATTTTATGTAGTCATAATTTTTAATATTTTATACAACATAAATTTTATGAAATTAACTTTATATTATTTATTTTAATAATATTTCATAAATTTATTTAATTGCACAAATAATTAAATGAATTGAAAAAGAACATCTGATCGACCGCGGGTACGCAGGTACTTTACCCCCCTAGGCCAGTGAGCCAGCGGAACCTGATTTTTGCACCAATGACAGAGCAGCCTTTCAGCTCTCCTTCTCGAACTTTTTAACAACATGCTTGAATATTAACCAAACGATTGGCTCGGCCAATCAAGAAGCAGCTTAATCAGCACCATAATAAGAACTTCGTTCAACATCTATTTCACCGCCAGATATGAGATTGGGGGACGCAAGAGGCGCATATGGCCAGATATAATTGCTGCATGACAGGAACTTGATTAAATTTATTTTTATATAGGATAAATATAAATTTCAAAGACTATTTTCTCCAAATTAATTGTCATTCGGCACAATTACATCGTGGATTGAATACCCTAAAGGAGTACTACTATTACACACAAAGTCTCATCCCCAAATGAATTCCCCATGTCGTACCCTTCCCTTGTTAATGAAATTTCTATTCATATACTTAAAATCTCCTTGTAAAATATTTTCTTTTTATCACGCTGACAATTAATAAGTTTAAGATTTTAGGAAGATTTTTTTTTTTTAGATTTGAAAAATTGCTGTGGTAGTTCCTATTTCGAAACCAGATGACAACCGGCTATTTTTCAAAATAATCGGCCTATTTTACTGCTTAGTAGCTTGTTTGAATTTTTGTGCTTCTTCACCGTCTGAATCAAATCTGCATTGTAAACAATATGATCCTTCTCCAGAAGCAGTACTCTATGACGGATCAGCTACTAAGAGTAACATTGATTCAATAGCTTTGAAAAATGCGTAGCCACGATTATATTTTTTCAAGAAGCAGTGAAAGTCTTGCATAAAAATGGGCTTGAAGACTTAATTACCCAAGCTATTTGAATTCTCAGCTCCTCTGATTAAGCCAATTGTTATTTTTCCACTCGTTTGTTCCACGTTCGAGTAGAACTCATTTAAGACCAATCAAAGGCGGCATTACACAAAGCTCGCACCTTGTCTCGTTCTCTTAACCTTTTCATAAATAACATCCCTAAAACCAGCGTCGTACAAAAAGTGGGGAAGGGGAGGGGGTCAAAACCCTTTCCATAGATCAGTGGTCTTCAAACATTGTCGACTTGACGTGGAATCCTCAAAATTACACGTTGTTTTCATAGAACACATTTCTCTTTTTTTTATCTCTCTCTTTCTCTCTCTCTCTTTCTTTCTTTTTCATTTCCCACTTTTAGTCCACAATCTTCCTACATATATCTTGTTCAAATTTTCAATCGTTAATAAAATACATTTTAAAGCGCTTAATTGAGATGAAGTTTTATATACACACGATTATTTTAGATAACAATACGGTAACTTAATTATAATTAATAAAAATTAATTGATAAAAACTAATTATTCAAAGAATTACAGATACAGTTACGTTGGCATCATTTTTGGAGACATAGCGACCATTTTGACTATTTGTGTCAAAACTTTAAAAGGTTTTTTTCTCACATTTTAAAGCACTCATTTGAGTTGAAATCTTCTATACGGGATTATTTTGGGTGACAATACGGTAATTTAATCATAATTAATTATAATTAATTTACTGAAATCAATTATTTAAAGAATTACAGATACAGTAACGTTGGCTTCATTTTTAGCGACTTCGGTCAAAACTTTAAAAGGTTATTTGTCACATTTTAAAGCACTCATTTGAGCTGAAATTTTCTATACGGGATTGTTTTGGGTGACAATACGGTAATTTAATTTTAATTAATTATAATTAATTGACTGAAATTAATTATTTAAAGAATTACAGATACAGTCACGTTGGCTTCATTT
>BMAV01024241.1:0-68241 GCA_019973955.1 Trichonephila inaurata madagascariensis | reverse complement strand
AAAAATGTTAGTAAATTGTGGTAAGTTCATTTAAGTTTTGGGGCATAATTTTACAGCATATTGCAATTAAAAAAAAAGCAAATTTTTCGTCCAGATATAAATTTTGTAAATGATTTTGTATTTTTTGAAATACTCAAATGCAATCATTGGAATTTCAAATTCCATGAACTTGTTGAAACAAAATTTTTTATTCGAAAATCAAAAAAAAAGAACTATTTAAATACCTGTTTATAATAATAATTAAAATATATATAACATGCATTTACATTTTACAAAAAATTATTAAAAACACTAGAACAAAAACAACAACAAAAATAGTAACCAAGAAGGATTCATTAAAATGAAACGAAATTTTGCATAGTAATCACTACTTTGATACAAGTAAATGATTAGAAAATTAAATACAAAATGATAATTTATTTCAGAGAAAAAGGCAAAAGAACGGAGGATTTAATACCCTATTAAACCCCCCTTTAATATAGGGGAATTAGATGCAATATGATCGGGCATTGAGACATATAAGTTCTGTATGATGTCTTGAGACTTTTGCCATATTTGCTGAACCTTTCCTCTAGTTCAGTTTTTCCCAACGGCGCGCCCCCTGGGGGGCGCGATTTCCCCAAGGGGGGCCCGGAGCATACGAAAAAAAAAGGGTTTAAAAAAAAAATTTTTACTGAATAAAAAAAAACACTTTCTGATATAATAAAAATACAGATTTACATTGATATATTTAATATCATCTGGTAAAAAAGGTCATCAAAATAAAAGATTCTACTTTTGAACGCTCATTAGCTATCTTTGATCCTATAACTAAAAAAAAAAATATTTTGTTTGCTTTACTGTAATCCTACGATGAAAATTTTTTTCATTACGTTTCTTTTAATCTAAAATATTATTTTTGCAGGTTTCAAACTTACTGGTATGGTTACCTGCACTTTTTGGGGAAGTTGTAAATTATATAATTCTGTTTTTTTTTTTTTTCACAATGTGAAAGATTTTTATGATAATGGATAAGCTTTATTGAGCACTTTAAGGATTAATTGACCAAGATTTTTTTTTTATGAGTCTACTGCATATAAAAAAAAAACATCGTTTTTGGGAAAACAGTTTATTTGTTACCAATGACCTTGACAGAGAACCCTCTAATATGACAGTCTTAATGGGGCTAAATGAATTGAAACATATCCCCCTTTTTTGAGAGTGGAAAACGTTTTTAGAATCTTAAGGTACTTGTTTGACCGAGTTCCGGCACGACCACTATTTTTCAAAAAGATTTTTTTTGAACATGCTGTTTTTTCCCTATGAATAACTTAGTGGTTTTTAAATTTTGATGTTTTCGACTGATTATGGTTTATAAAACGTAAATGAGCAGAATATAAAAAAAAAAATTTGGGGATCTGTGATCTCTGAAAGGAAGTTGAAGCTGATCAAACAAGGGAAACTTTGCTGAAAAAATGCATATTAATCATGTTAGGGAAAATAAATTTGAGAAAAGCAAAAACATGAAACGAAAGGAAAATTTTCAATAGCCTTGAACTTTATCAAAAATATGAAGCCATAAGTGTACCGCAAAATGCACTTCACCCGTCAAAAAAAACACAAGCAAGAAAAAATTCAACAGGATATTTTCGATCATAAAAGGGCATTAAAATTAAAAAACGTGAACAAAATGTGACAGTTTTTCTTTCAAAAACTTTCCCGTAAAGTTAGCGTGTCTGTGATTTGTGTCCTTTATTGGGGTTTCGCACATTTTGGGGCAATTTGTTCAGTTTTATTGAATTTTTCAAATTATGAAAAAACAAATAGAAAAACGAAATAGGTAAGTATATTTTTTTTTAGTTAAATTATTTTGAAATTGTTTTTTTTATCTTGTATATTGAAATGATTATAAAAAAAAATTGGGTGCTTCCCCCCGCGACCATTAACGTTAGTATCGAGTGCACACCTGATCCCGGGGTTTCGCTTTAAAATTAAAAATAACACAATTGTTATTCATTAGACTTGGTATTCTTTTTATTACTTAACATTTATTCTAAATGCTAATTCTGAGGCTTAAAATTACAGTTCATTCAAAACCGTTTATAATATGAGAATTCATTTCAATAAATCATTTTACATTTTTTGTATACATTGTCATGCACTTGGTTTTTACTCTCCTTACAATTAAGCTATTATATCAAGAATAATATATTATCATTTTTAAAAAATTAACTCGTAAGTTAAGAGGGTACTTCCAGTCAGTATAAGAACAAGTTTAATAATTAGTCAGTGACTTCATGGGCTTGTCTTGCAGAGCAAAGTTTTTCAAAGAAGGCTAAAAATTAGAAATTGACACACAGAGTTATTTTTGGTTATTTAGCTCAGATCTATATTTGTCTTCAAAGTAGCCATCGCAGAAAATCCGATCTCACAAAGGTATGATGTTAAAAAATGGTAATAGTATACGAAATGCTTTTGTTTTCAGTGCAGAAAATTCAGCATTCACCTCTATCCAAAATTCAAAGAGTGATTTGTTATTTCACAAAATTCGCCCTTTAATTTCGTCATTGGATGTGAAATCTATGAAGATCTCTTTTTCGCAAACCAGAGCCCTTCTGAAGTACTTTGAAATGGATCCCTTACCCATTCGTAACTTACTATCAATTTGCCCTCGTCTATGTACTTGTTGATGCTTATTATCGTCGAATGCCGCTGTGATTTCCAAAAATATATCTATGATTTGTTATAATCCACTACCGTAAATACTAATAAATACCATGAATTACAATTAACGCGTGAATTATGAAATGTACATTCAAGAGAGATTCGGTAGCTAATCGATCTCAGCCAAGACTGACTAGAATTGTACGAGGAGGTACAGCATTTTTACATGTTTTGTGCAGACGTCTGTTAGCGCGTTTGTGACCTCACATGAAGTTCGCGAGAATGCCAGGATGTAATGGATATGATAAAGAGCAGCATAGATTATTAGGCTATTTTTAATGACATTTACTTTTAGAAATGGATCTTGAAGGAAATAAATCTTTTTAATTAAATATTATTTCTCAATCTGTTTCAATTTAAAAATTAGAGAAAGAAAATAACATAATTAACCTTTACTTAAAAGTATATATATATATATATATATATATATATGTAGGATATTCCATTTGTAAGAAGTTAGATGATATCACATTTACCGAGGTCGGCAATTAATCAAACAGTATTCCACATCAACGCCATCTAGCGTCCTTTTAAAAACGCCTACATGAACCTTTTTCGCCAGAGGCCCACTAACATTCGTCGAGAGAGTCGTGTTTCGCGCGCGTCAGCGACCGTCCGCGCCAGGCGGTAAATCTTAATAGTACCATAACGAGTTCTATCATTCGTCTGCGCCATAGGCGGTAAGTCTTAATAGCACCATAATGAATCTCTATTTAATCTCAATTGCCTCCCCCTTAAAGTAATGTGTGATCTAACTTTCCCATTCTTCCGAAATATGCTTATCTAACTTTCCTATCTTTTGAAATATTCCCACGTTAATTCCTATAATTTAATAAATTATTTAGTTTTCAACTAGTTTCTTTCTTGAACTATGTTGTCTATTTTATTTCAAAATTAACTAACACAATCTCTAAAAACCCCTGTGGACACCACGCCATAAAAACCCGCCATCTGAAGAATTCAATCTTTTGGAAGATTTCGGCTGAATTCCCACAGAAATAATTAGGCTCGGCCGGGATTGATTTAAAATCTTCTTTTACGATCCTTCTTTTTGAAAAAAATTAGCTTAACGCTCAAATTGGGGACGTGCTGACTGAAATGTAAACAAACGGTTTGCCTCTCATAACCATAACAAACTAACATTTACAGATCCTTTGATCCAGTCCATTTCCAAGCTTCATCTGCCGTATCCAAGCAAAATTACGTTTTCAACAACTGTATCAGGTACTGTGTTTTTATGTGTTCTTCATTAAAAGAAAGGAAATCTCAAAAGAAGAATTTCAGAGCCATCGTCATGCTGTTAATAACAAAATTGTGTTTGAATTTTTAAAGTGTATAATTCATATGTTTAAAGCATGTTTATCTTAAAAATACTATTTTTATATTTGTGCATATTTAATCGCCCGTATTAAATTTTCTTTAAATATATCTTTTAAAAATATTAAGGAAATCGGTGAATATCTGCTATGTATATTTGTGTGTAAATTTAAATCTATTTTATGTGTTTTAACGAAATGCTCGTTGTGTTGACCTTGACCGGCACCTCCTCAAAAGTATTTGGTCTTCATATTGGCTATCTCGATTGCAAAAAAACACAGTTTTTCCCTCAGCTGTTGTGTAATAAATTACCATTTCCTGTATTTTATATTAGAAATTACACTGAATTATTTTTTGCTTTTCATTTAAACATCGTTCATTTTATAATTTACTGATGAAACATCCTAGATGATCCAATTTTTAATGGTGTACTTTTTTATCATTCAATATGAATATTTTGAGTTCATTTTGACAGAATTATTATAAGCTTTCTATTGAAAAGTGTGCTTATTTATTAGAATTTGATGATGAAATAGATCCCGAATGGATTTTATTATTTTATTGGTGTAATAAAAAAAATATATATGAGCGCTTTTTCCTTAAGTGACTAACTTCTAATTGTTTTCTGTTTCGAATTAAATTTTTCATTTTGTAAATAAATTTAATCTCAGTTTTAAAAAAAAAAAAACAAGATTTACTTAGATTATTTAGATTAATTTATTTTTACTTTCAAATTCTTTTTGCATTTATTATAACAAAAGTAGACAACTGATATATTAAATGTTTTATAGAAGTTTTTTTGTTGAAATTAATAATTGAAGTATTTCACTTAAGTATTACACGTTTCAGCTCGCACTGTTGTTTTAAACATTATTGGTCTAAAATATTTAAGCCTAAAAAGTTTTGAGTATTTCCTCATTGCATTTTAATGTAATTTGGTGCATTACAATTTTATCTTAAGAATTTTGTTAATTGAAAGAGAGATTTGCTATACTATAGTGATACCATTGTTATTGTTGAACGCGTGACAGTTTAGCACTTTAGTTACCAAATAAAAATTAAATTTCAAATTTTAAAATGGCCTATCTTAAGTAAAGGTCGACGCGGAAGATTTGGCCTGTCTTAGCCACAGAACTAAATTTAAAATTCGATAAATCTATGACCATCGCTACTCAAAGACCTAATTACTAGTAGTGAAGAATATGACGAAGATCTAACCAAAAATCTACACACAACGATAGTAGAGGATCGTAAGGCCAAGGAAGAAAAATTACGCATAGAAGAACGAGAAGAAAGAATACACATCGAAAAAATTGAAGTTTGATGAACAAAACGTAAAAAGACGAATTTGAATTGGAAAAGTTGAGGATCCAGCGCAATTTAAATTAGGTGCTGATACATCCGAAGGCAGTAATACTAAATTTCACGTCAAAGAAGTGTCGTAAATTTATACATCGTTTGATTTGAAAGAAGACATCAGTCCTTATCTTAAATTATTCGAACGTCGTAAGCGCAGATACTGGATATAAATCAAGAATTTTGGGTTTCTTAATTGTTAGTTTATTACAGGCTGAAATATTCACATCATAGCGAGAGAGCCCGATGACAAAGCTCACTCTACGAACATGTTAAAGACTTACTACTGAACGTTTTGCTAACTCCAGAAAAATTTCGACAGCTATTTGTTTCTCATCAAAAGGCTCCTGAAAAAACATGGATTGATTTCTACCATGAATTAAATACTTATCAACGGTTGGATAGACGGTTTAAAGATAGATGTTTCTAAAAATTATCTGGATCTAATCATAACGGATCAACTTAAACGGGAAAACACCTTTTCGAATTTAAAAGAATATTACTTAGATGAATGGCCAAATATGAACTCTGTTCAATTAGCAGAAAAACTCGAAGAATTCGAAGACGTTAAAAGACACTCGAAGCAAAAGGCAACTATTTGCGAAGAAACAAGAATTCAAAACCCATTGAAAAAACTCGTAGATAAGGAAGCAATGAGAAAAATTCGAATACTATAACAGAACAGATAAGAAGTTTCCAGCGTCAAATAAATTTCAACAAACATTATCACTTCCTGTCACCAAGTATGAAAATGTTCAAAGATGTCAAGACAATGCACAGAAAGGGTATTACAACAAAAAATTACGAAAGCACCCAAACTACAATGCTCAGACGAATTATTCAAAGTCACGGAAATTCAAAGAACGTCCAGAGGAAACTTGCACACCTTATCGTTATGAAGGTTTACGTACTAAAGAAATATTTTTTCGGAAAGAAGAAAATCACGTTTATAGACAGTGGTATATTCGTGTAAGTTTTGCGAGAGAACACAAGCAGAAGAATCATGGACTCAACAAAATTATCGAAGAATAAAATACTTCTCACAGGTATTGGCGAAGCAAAGGTGACAACTATCGGTTCTTTTGAACATGAATTTGAAATTAACAATGAAAACTATTCATTGACTTGGCATGTTGTACCTGCCGATAAATTAAAATTCGAAGCAGTTATTAGTCAGACCTTGGAACAAGCATCGATAAGTTTCAATGAAAGAAGGAGCAATTCATCAAATATGAAAAATCAAGCACGGCAAATTATGCAAATATTCGCTGAAAATCTTCAAGAAGAGCTAGACCTGCGTCATGTTGAAAAATTGCCGAATTAAGAAGGAACTCGAGAAGTTAATACAAGATTAAAAACCAGAAAAATAGCATCTACCGACGTCACAATGAGAATTATTCTGAAAGACGAAGAACCAGTCTGTCAACCACCTCGTCGACTAGCGTTCACCGGTGAAACACAAGAGGTAAATAAAACGTATCAGAGGAATGGCTCAAAGAAGGGATTATACGTCCGAGTTCATCGGAATATGCAAGTCCGATCGTACGGTAAAAAGAAAGATGGAACGTCGAGAATGTGTATTGACTACAGAAAAGTTGAACCAGAAGCTGGGGTGAAAGATAAATTTCCTTACCTCTCATCGAAGATACGCTTTTGTGACACTTTGCAAGAAGCAAAGGTATATTCTACATTAGATTTACGTAATGGCTTTTTTCCACGTTGATGTTGACGAAGATTGCAGAAAGTATACGTCCTTTATCGTCCCAGACGGGCAATTTGAATTCAACAAAGTTCCTTTGGACTGAGCACAAGTCCGGGAAGCCTAACGCTATATTTCAAGTATATTTAAAGATCTTATACGGAAAGGAATTGTAATCAGTTATTTGATGATCTGTAATTCCAGCGAAAGACGAAAAGGAAGGCCTTGTGAGAAACTTAAAATTGTTTTCGAAGTCGCTAAAAATTACGGTTTGGAAATTAAATTCAAGAAATGCCAATTCTTAAAAAAGACAATCGAATTTCTAGGTCACGTCGTGGAAAATGGAACTATTAAACCATCTACTGCGAAGACACAAGCTGTCCGAAAATTCCCCGAACCAACAACAATAAAACAAGTCCAGAGTTTTCTTGGCTTAACCGGTTATTTCCGCAAATATATCAAGGACTATTCAACGATAGCTAAACCACTTAGCGATTTAACAAGAAAAGAAAATCCCTTTTGTTTTTGGACTCTACAAAAAGCAGCATTTGAGTAGGTTAAAGAATATTATGTCCGGAAGGCCCACTTGCATATCTACAAATATGGAAGAAGAACAGAACTGCATACTGACGCTTGTAAACAAGGATACGGCGCAATTCTATTACAAGAAGCCGAAGATGGAAAGTTACATCCGGTTTACTATTTGTCGAAAAAGACAAATACAGCAGAAGAAAAGCATGATAGCAACGAACTAGAGGTAATTCTCCGCAATTATCAACGCATTAAAGAAATTTCGTGTTTATCTTTTTAGAATAAATATTTTAAAAATTGTAACTGACTGTTCAGCATTTTCAGAAGACCATGATAAAAGATCTAATTACTCGTATAGCCAGATGGGCACTCCACTAGAAGAATTTGATTATGAAATAGAGCATAGAGCTGAAGTCGAATGAAACATGCTGATGCTCTAGTCGATATCCAGTAATGATAATCTGTAACGATACATTAATCCTAAAGCTGAAAAAGCACAAGAAGAAGACGATAGCATCCAAACATTGAAGTTAAGCTTCTAGAGAAGCAAAGGATCAGAAGAAATTTTGAACGGAACGGTATACTTACAAAATACTTAATGGTCGAGAATTAATCGTAACTCCTAAAGCAATGGAAGCAGAACTAATTAGTTAATTCACGAAAAATGGTCATTTCTCAGTAGCGAAAAACAGAAGAAATTGTAAAACAAGAATTTTTATTCCAAACTTAACCAACGTCGTTAAAAAGTAATTACACTGTCCCATGTATCTTAGCTAATAAGAAAACAGGCAAAAAGAAGCGGTTTTTGAATCCCATTTCCAAAGTAAACATCCTCTAAGTACATGTATCATGTTGACTTCATTGGCCCCTTTACCTGGCCAAATAAAAGTTATCAACACATTTTGACCGTAGTAGACGCTTTTACTAAATTTACTTGGCTATATCCTGTTAAACTGTGTCTGCTGAAAATGCCTGAAAAAGTTAAAACTACAACAGAAAACCTTTGGCAACCCTGTAAGAATTATCACTGACAGAGGTTCAGCGTTCACTTCAAAATTATTCATCGACTACTGCCCTGGAAGAAAATATTCAACATCTACAAATAGCAACAGGCATTCCTAGAGGAAACGGACAAGTTGAACGAATACACCGAACTTTGATTCCAGTCCTACCAAGCTATCGTTAGACGACTCAACGAAATGGTGTGTGCCACAAATATTGCCGACAGATTACAAAGAATACTTTCTAACAGCACTATATGTCAGCACAAAATGGACACCATTCGAACTTCTTTAATAGGAACCAAAATGCGTAACAAGGAGGACATTCGAATCAGAGAGACCTACTGCTAGAAGAAATGGCGGAAGAACTACAAGAACAACGTGAATTTCTATGAATGACGCCAAAAAGAACATCGAAACCATACAACCTGAGAACTGAAAGACATACAACAAAAGAAGAAAGATAGCTCCAATGTGTACAAAGAAGGCGATCTAGTAGCCATCCTAAAGCACCCAATTTGAACTGATTCAAAATCCACCAAAGTTCTTAGGTCCTTATAAAATAACTAAAGTGAATTCTAGATAGATATGAAGTGAAAAGGTTGGTCATCACGAAGGACCGAACTCCACCACCACTTCACAGCTGATTTAATGAAATATTTTATGTACAAATTAAATTTGGATAGTACTTATTATATTTAATCTTTCTCATATTATTACCTTTTCGAGAAATTACACTGTTATTATGTGGTAAAAACTCGTTTCCAATAATTATCTTATATTCGTTTGTAAATACCTATTATATTTTTAGTATTATTCTCTTCACCTTTCAACCTATTTGAAGGATATTTTTTTGTGTTTGTGATTTGGTATTTAGTTAATTGCAAAGTCGCAATATAGAATATTTTGGTATTTTTATGTTTTTTATTTTAGATCCGGAATTGTAAAATATCGGGTATGCATCTTTTCATCTGTATATTTTAATATAATAAGAACAATATTTTTTTTGGTTATTGCATAAACATTCATATATATTTAAAAAATTTATGGTTATAGCTGAATCCAATTTAGCTTTTTAGTAAATAATTTCAGCTCTCATCATTGTAAGAGCTGAGAGACCAGCTCAGTCAGAGGAGGGTGATTTTGTAGGATATTCCATTTGTAAGAAGTTAGATCATATCACATTTACCGAGGCCGCAATTCTAATCAAAACAGTATTCCACATCAACGCTAATTAGCGTCCCAAAACGCCTACATGAACCTTTTTCGCCAGAGGCCCACTAACATTCGCCTGAGAGAAGTCGTTTTCGCGCGTCAGCGCATCTCGTCCGCGCCAGCGGTAAATCTTAATAGTACCATAACGAGTTCTATCATTCGTCTGCGCCAGGTGGTAAGTCTTAATAAAAATCATAAATTTAAATTCTATTTAACTCAATTGCCTCCCTTAAAGTAATGTGATCTAACTTTCCTATTCTTTTCCGAAATATGCTTATCTAAACTTTTCCTCTCTATTCTTTTGAAATATTCCCAATGTTAATACTCCCTATAATTCTTAATAAATTATTTAATTTCTTTTCAACTAGTTTCTTTCTTGAACTATGTTGTCTATTTTATTTCAAAATTAACTAACACACCCTAAAAACCCCTAGACACCACGCCATAAAACCCCGCCATCTGAAGAATTCAATCTTTTTAAAAGATTTCGGTTGAATTTAATAATAATATATATATATATATATATATATATATATATATATATATATTAATATAATTTACTTAAAATATATATTACTTAAGATTAACATATATAAAAAAGTTAATACTTATTTTATTAATACTGAATTAAGAACAAGTTTATAAGTATTAGCGACTTCCATGGTTTGTCTTGCACAGAAAAAGTTTTTCAAAGTTTTTAGAAATTGCCCCTCTGAGTTCTTTTCTGTACTTATCTGATATCTATATTTTTGTTTTCTAAGCAGCCACCGCGTTTTGAATATGTTCCCAAATTTTAAAAAATTAGAGAAAAGGGAAAAAAAACATAAAATTATCCTATTACTTAATTTTTTTTGCTTAAAAGTAACACATATACAAAATTTAATACTTATGTTATTAATTTGTACGGTTTATAATTAAGATCGTGTATTGTAGCTTTAGCGTCAAAGTGCATTATTATTGCATTCAGTAATTTATTAATGTATAAGGGGGCGCGATAAAAATTGTGATTGAAAAGGGGGGCGCCAGTATTGAAAGTTTGAGAAGCACTGCTCTAGTTCGTTCCAACTCATGAGATGCCCAACTCTCCGTCCCAAACGATCCCAGATATGCTTGATTGGAGACAACTCTGGGGAAGGGGCAAGCCAAGGAAGGGTAGTAACAGAGTAGAGACAGTCTTGTGATACCTTTGTCGTGTGAGGACGAGCATTGTCTTGTTGAAAAAAATTTTCTCCTGGGAGCCGTTGCATGAGTGGTAACACATGTGGTTACAGGATGTCATGGAAATACCGCTGGACTCTCATGGTGCCACGGATCTATACTAGGGGTGACCGTGTATTGTAGGCAATGACGTTCACCATGGCGTCTCCACACACGAACACGATTGTCATCACTGCTGATATTGAATCTGGATTAGTCGCTAAAGAAGACCTGGTTCCATTTCGCTGCAGTCCAGTTTCCTCGTGTGCGGCACCACTCCAAATGAAGGCGTCAATGGGTGGGTGTCAAGGGTATCACACGTAATGGCCAATGTGATCCCAAATGTCCTTCATCCAGGCGCCTTCGTATGGTTCAAGAAAACAAAGTGGCCCCTAGTGAAGGTGCTACCTGTGCCTGGATGGAGGTCAATGAAGCAGTTGGCTGTACGCGTGCATTTCTTACGATGTGGTGGTCTTCTCGATGACTGGTCTGTCGAGGGCGTCCTGAACCTGGACTTCGGGCAAATGACATCTCTCGGATCCCCTGGTCCCAACACCTCCTTTCAACACAATCAGAGCGGCTTTATTGACAAGCTACTCGCCTAGCTGACCACCCAGCTTCCATCATGCCAATGATTCTTCCTCTCTCAAACTGCGACCGCTGCTCATATTGTAATAACAGCTAAAAAATAAGTCATTATTTGACAAAATGTAATGAAACAGGGAATTTTTCATTTGTGATTCACTATAAACTTTTAAATATTGGTTATTGCCTCTTTTTGATTAAAGTTCTCTAATGCAATTAAGAAAAGTAAATACATTTACTGCTGGAAAAACCTATTAGAATACAACCAGAAATTTGTAAATTAAAATTTATTCAACTTAGGTGAAAATTAATTTTTTGAACTTTAAGTAAATTTAACAATACTCACATAGTATCCAAAATGCTATACTGTGAAGGACGAGATATGACAAAAAAGTTTATATGGCAAATAACACTTAAACAAGCATATAAACTATTTAAAATTGAAATAGTAAAAATAGCAACACCTTTATATTTATAAAACAAGAAGGAACCAGTGTTTAGTGTACCTACCATCTCTGGCAATAGCTAAGCATTGAAAGATAGATGCTTTTATTTTTTTATATATGTCAGTCTATTCTGCTTTTATATATTACCAAAGTTCATATGGCATAGATCAGGGTGATGTATGTTGAACCAATGGTTTATCAGTCATAGATTTGATGCGTTCAGAAGAAGGAACGGACCAAGGAAACAGTACAAATTAGTAAGCAAATAAGAAGTGAATATTGTGTACTCCGTGGTTTATCGGTTTGACCTGTTGGAATATGGAAATTGGCAAACTTTCAATGTTAGGAATGGCAGAATGTTTTAAGGCTTCAGAAGCATTGTGATCGATGTTGATTTAATCAATAATTCTTATATTATAGGGAAGAGGGGTGAGGATAAAATCCAATTACACCTTAAACAATAACACCAGGAATAGAATCGGGAAAACGATGAATAAAGCATCTAACGTTGATATGCAGTCAAACTCTGATACAACTATTGTGGTGGCAGTCAGAATCAGGAATTATTTTTTAAAAAAAACCCCGTATTATATTCGTTTGTACATGTGTGTGTCTAAGATTAAATGTTCTATTGTATCTGCAAACTCGCCTGTGGTGCACAATAAAAGTCACAGTTATAAACACATCTTTGAAACCTGTGCTTTTGGTACATAAGACGTCTAATGATACGAATTAACTCAGATTGTTTTTCAACGTTAAAACAAAACAAAAAATCCCGATATTGCAGAGTGAATCGTTATTTTTTAGCGACCTTTCTGACAAGCATGTCCTGATGATTGGTAGTGTCATGAAGCTGGTGTAACTCTTCTCGTATACGTAGATCCTTCACTCACCTATTTCAACATCGAATCCTTTTAGCTAGTTCATACTAAGAAATTACTAATTACTCAATCCACAATTACCCGCAATCCACAATTAATCCTATATCGCCCACAAAAGCCACAATTAATACTATATCAAACTTGAAAAAGTATCGAATGACTCATATTCTTCAATTAAACTTACTGTTATTTTAGACGTATATTTATTTGACTGTTGTAGATTTAACTAGGGAACATTTTAGCTATATTTTGAGTTTCCAATGTGGCTAGTGTATAATAAAATGGATAATGATGTTTCGTTTCTAGAGTACAATAAAAGGTTTGTAAAAACCTACAGCTAATAATGTATTCATTAAACATGTAGTTAATGCCTACTTGAATTAATTTCAGCATTTTTTAATTAGTGATATTTCTTAGAGATGATCAATTAACTGTCTATTAATAATTAATTAATAATTGATGAGAAAGTATCGCCGTAAAATTATACTCTACTTCCCAATAATTCCATACTAATGTTGTATTTTAGGAAATATTTTTTTAAATGATGTTGAATGATTGGTTTAAATAACATTTTTAAGCAGTTATTCAATCTCATAATATTTTCATTTAAAATGCGAGTAATAAGGAAACTTTTCTCATTAGTTTTCATTGATTAATTATTTTTAATGATCTCTAATATTAATGAAAGAGATCCCTAATAATTATATTGAGTTGAGAGTTGACATGCAAAGTATAATATTATATGAATTTTATACAATATACTCTAATACGATCCTCATGTTTTCCTTATTTTAATTCGACATTTTTTAATGCATTTTAAACATTTGAAGTTTTTTTTTACTTAAGTGGAATTACATCATATAAATACATCTTTCATTCTGGTTGTCTAGTATTATTGAAATAGTATTATATATATTGTGTAATCGCATGATGCATATTTTTCTTGTTAAGTACTTTTCAGTATCATCAAATTACTTTATGTTGCTTATTTTTAATACTTTATGTGAGTTCTGTTAACACATAGGTACCATGAATAAATTTTTTTTCGTCGTTAAATCTATATCCGTTATAAAAATATTTCAATCCGGATTTTAAAATTGCATTACTTGTTATTTCATGTAATCATATAGAAATAATACTCTTTTAAAAATGTGGACAATTTTATTTACTAATACCGAATGTGCTTTATAATTATTTTATATAATCAAAGATATAACGTTATTGTTCTTTTAATCCATTTAATCTTAACTAAAATTTTTCGGCATTAACTTTTTCGAGATCAAGATTGAAAGCTTAAGTTTCAAAAGATTCAAGGAAATACTGCTTATCTTTCTCTTTTTATTTGAAAAATCTACCCCATTAAACCCTAACGAGATTTCTTAGATATTTTAGTTCTCGAAGTTGAAATAAGAAAGCCCTCTTGGAAGAAGAAAAAGTACTTTTTGATCTTGAGAACAAACTACTTAAGGATTTTTCTCAAATGTATGAATTTTTTACTAGATTTAGATAATGAAAGCAAATGCTTTAATCTTATTGAAGAGGTTGTTTTAAAAGTAAAGTTTTGTACTTTACCATTCATTTAATTCAGATTCAGCTTGCAGCATCATTTCTAAATTATTTTCTTTCCCAATTATTCTGAGCAGAAATGCAAATTGTAGCTCAGGTGCTGCTTTGAATGCATATTAATTTGATTTGGGGTTTATAATAAATCCTGAGAAAAGTTTTTGTTTTGCAATATTGGAATACGCGTTAATAATATAAATAAATTAGTAAGTTTTTCTGAGTTCTTTTTTTTAAGTCACCGTCAATGCCTGCTTTTAGTGGTAATGAATTTAAAATATTATTTTAGTTATGATAATATTCTTTTAAAACATTTCTTCAGATTGAAAAAAAAACTTTCTGTAGGAAAACTAAAACCTTTAATACAAGCATATTCATAATTTCCTCCAAGATATCAAAGCTTTATTGTAAGAAACTAAGATGAATACAGCAGAAAAAACACTAGAATGAATACAGAAACATAAAGTTTTATTTCCATATTTTAAAGTTGGTCTATGTTTTTCACCTTGATTACACATTATACGTCAATGCGATATATAGTCTAGTTTTTGCCACACTTTACTCAACATATCAACGTTATTGACAGCACGTGTTATACAGGGTTAGCGAAATTAATCTTCCGCTACTCAGAGGGCTCTGAAGGCCGTTATACAGGTCCGAAAAAAAATATTTGTACAACAGACACTTCAGATGACGCACTTAAGGTTTTCTGAAATAATAGAAAAAAATAGTTTAAAAAACGGCCAATATATAGCACTTTGAGTGAGCACATTCCAACAAAATATGTTAATATCACGCACAATAAAAGGAAGATGTTGTTCTGGCCGCAATCATATAAGCTTTGCAGAATGCCGACATTGTCTGAGAGTGCACTTTTTGTGAAGCTATACTACTGCAACACTGAGAATGCTGCGGCAGCTGTTTGGGAGTTCCACTATCTCAAGAAAAAACGTCGTGGACTGATGTCGGAGCGTGCCCTTAAAAAAATGATGGTAAAATTCGAGAAAACATGACATCTAGGCGTTCTTCCTGGAAGAACGAAAAAGAATAACACCTCCTTCGTAGAGGACATTGTTACAGCGGTCGTGGAAGCAAGTAGGGAATCACTTCTTGGAACTGTGTGTGTCAGCTTACAGACAATTTCACGTACCCTTGATATGTCCTACCCCAGTGTGTGACACACATATCATGCTTAAAATTCTGAATTACTACCTGTATAAGACTCAAGCGGATCAGCAATTGAAACCGCACGACCCAGACAATCGCAAAACCTTCGCACTAGTAGTCTTCGCAGTCGATGATTCATTGCCATGGAACATAATGTGGACAGACGTGGCCCACTTCCTTTTTAATAGACAAGTGAATAAGCACAATTGTCGCTTCTGAGGACGTCCCCGCGGTAAATGTTAAATCTTTGCGAGATACAAAAGTGACCGTATGGTGCAGGTTTACTGTTTCATTCATTCTCGCGGACCCAAATTTTTTGAAAGAGTGACCCCTCAATGACTTACCACCTGTTATGTTAACAGGGAATGGCATCGTGAGATGTTACAGATATACTTAATTTCCACTCTCCAGCAACGAGTTCGTTGGTGTGGTGTGGTAGTTAGGAGAGGGGGTGCCAGCTCACAGGTATCGTCCACGTCACTTGACCATGGTTCAAAATTACGTGGTCCGTCGCCAAAAGCCCTCGTGTAGCTGAACAGTGCGACGTTAATATTCACTCACTCACCCAGCAACGAGTTTGCCTGCAAGAAACCATACTCATGCACAATGTACCCCACCACACAACGCGAGCTAAATCCAACAATTGTTAAGATAGGCATTGACAGACTTACTTGTGAACAGCCGATCTTTCCCAACAGCTTGATCTCGGTGATTATCCGATCTCACGCTTTGTGACTTCTGGTTATGGGACTTTTTGAAAGATAACGTTTGCCGCGGGAGTGCTTGACAACTGAGTTGGATTTGAGGAACAGAATTCACCGCCACGAGCGCCATCTAGTGGCTACGTTTTCAATTATTTTTTTCTTATTTCAGAAACCTTGAGAACATCATCTGAAATGTCTCTGTTGCCCAAATATTTTTCTTTTCGGAATAGTACAACAGCTTCCAGGGCTCTCTGAGTAGCGGAAGTTTAATTTTGCTAACCCTGTACTTACATGCAGTTCTGCTAAATCACGTGCAAAGGGGGAAGGAAACTTGCTCATATGTAAAAGACCATGTTTTCGTATACCGCGGAAAGGATAGCACTTGCTGTCAGTGACATTGACAGTACCATGTTGAGTTGAGTGAAACAGGAACTGGACTATCGCATTGAAATATGCCGTGTAACCAAAGACCAACACATAGAATACCCTGTGAGGTATGTATACAAAACTGGAACTATTCCTGTATTCTTTCAAATGTTATTTTTTACTGGGTTCACATAAGTCTTTTTTTTATCACACTTCTAAATACTGGAGGGAATTATGAATAACCCGCTATATATCGATTGATGTTTTATCTTAATTTATATCTTATGAGAAATTCTCTCAATAAATAATTGAAAACGAAATTTGATTATTTTCCATATTTAAACTCGGTGTCTTTAAGCTGGTTGTCCTAAACCTGGGTTCTTTCTTCGAATACTTGGCGACTAAAAAAATAGATATTATCTTGAGTTGTAACTTCCTTATGTTACAGAATCATTGAATAACTATCTCCCGAAAAGAATATAAAAGTTCAGATTTGATTTTTTCTTTAAAAATTAAAATTATATTGGTATTTGTGCATCACAGCTGCTTTGGATCTTTATTTCTCTGCGTTGGAGCACATAAGTAAAAACATCAACAGTTGTTGATAGACTTCTTATTCAATGCACCAAAGAGGAATTTTCATGCTTCCTTATTCAAATTATAAACACCATATATAGAACGAGCTTTGATATACAAATTCATAGCTTCCAGACATATATTTAGTGTATAGAAGAGCAAAGAACAAAAGGAATCAAATTCTCATTGAATCAATGAAAAAAGTTCCTCATACCTATGCATCGGATCACCGTTTGTTTGTGCTTGTAGATTAAAATTTGAGCAATTACATTTTGTCACGCATTTAGAGTATTACAGAACTCCATCTTTCTTGAATGATTGATTTTAGTTCATCTTAGACGTAAATAATTAGTTTTGCATAAGCTACTCAGATACGAATTAATCCAGCACCAAACATGAAGTAATCTTAAGGTTTGTTGTTAAGATTAAGTGGCGTGACAGCCCATGAGAGCTGAGGCCTACTGTGCCCAACTCAGTATACTTGACTTTGGGCCCCGAGGTGCATGAGCAGATGTTCCGGACAGGTAGTCAGTCTGACCTGAAACCCCCAGTTTTAAGTTCCTAAGCAAGCTTGGTACTCATTTATCGAGCCAATGAAGGGATAAAAGGCTGAATCAACCTTGCCCAGCCCGGGCTTTAACCTCGGACCTGTGGTGTGGAAGCGCGATGCACTAACCACTCATCCACTGGGCTTCAATATTTAAGGTTTATTTACATGATTTAAATGTATACCATAAAATTCAGCGTATAACGCGCACTGTCCTTTAAGGCGCACCTATACTTTCAAGCTGCAATTTTTAATTTTTAGGTATATTCTCCGTATAACGCGCACACCCTTTTTTATGAAAAAACCTGAAATGTGTGTGTGTGTAGGTGTGTAATGCTTTTGTGTGTTTTAAAGCCATTTTTTATTGAAGGCGTTATTCCAAGCTGTAGAAAAGTAGTATATTCCTAGAATTATGACCCTTTTAAGTTCGGAAGGAATGCCATTTATGTTAAATAAACAGTATTTTTCGATGTATTTAGAAGTTTTTTTCTATGTTCATCTTTTTTGTTTTTATATTTAAAGCTCTCATTCTTATATCCAGTGTATAATGCGCACCCTTAAATTTCGATCTTATTTTTTTGTGTGTTTAAAGTGCGCGTTATACACCCGATTGTACGGTAATAAGATTGTGCTCACATTAATGAGAAACGGGAGAGAGAATTCAATGGTCCTTCGACAATGTTCTTTTGAAAACATTTAGAGTTATCAGTATATCGCAAAGCATCACACGAAGCTTGCAGAAGTGAGTCTAAAACACATAGCAAACAAATAAAAAAACTAAAAAATTTAAAGCTATGAAAGGTTACAATTATTTACAATAAACCTACAAAAACGGTTCAAAGCACTTCTTTGGAAAAAGAGTTGGTGAAAACGATGTAAATGCAACGATGTTTTGATTTTATATTTAGGAAGAAACAATTTTATCGAAAAAACTAAAAAGGTTGGTGTTTTCTGTCGCGTTTACCTTTTTATACTCGGAGTCTTTATAAAAGTTAAAATTCTACTCCATTTATTCCCTTTATGCCGTTTTATCCAACATTATTGGTCAACCAGTTAACATCATGCACCCTGTATTACTCTCCCAGTTTTCAAGTTCTGTGACTCAAGGCTGTTTTTGTACTTTTTAGTACTTGTGGAATGTTATAGTTTCCTCTTAACTGGGATAAGTGTAAAGATTGTCGAAGAGACTGACTTTGTAAAGGAGTGACATCAGTCACTCTTCTACAAAGAGAGAAAGAGCAGACTTCCATCAACATGAGTTCTTGTTGTGGGTAAAATTGTGTTTAATATCATTAGAACTCTTTCTCTTACTAGCACACATGATGCTGTTTCTGCATTAGGAATGTGCTATTGCAGTATGTAGCAAGCATACCGATTATTTTACGTTTTTCCTTTCAAAAGGGCTCATTTACAGCTATTTAAATATCAAAATGGTTCTTTGCATGCCTATGTTGAGCAATGGCTTCTCCAGAGACAGACCGACAAAACAGACAGACAAGACAGACAGACAGACAAACAGACAGACAGACAGACAGACAGACAGACAGACAGACAGACAGACAGACAGGCAAGCACACACACACACAGTTTAAGTTTTGCTAAATATTTATAAATTTCTAAAAAGGGAAATTTTTCGTAATTTCACAGATTCTTGAGGCTTACGAATAATAATGAGCCGGTATTTTTATACCATGTTGCGTTAAAATCAACCATTTTGACGCGTCTTTCAGTTATTTGTTTTAAAGACTATGGTTCTTTTTAAACTTATATAGATACTTCTGAAAACTTAATTTTAAATTCAAAATCACGTTTGTGTTATACTTTATAAAAAGAAACCTGGATTTTAAAAAGAGTATATTCATAAAGCATTTTAAATACTCTTATAACATTTCATGCTTCGATAATTATTTCTAATCTGCATATAACTGTATGGTTAAATACTATGGAAGAATAGATTAAATATACTAATTATATTTATATAAGTTCTCAAAAATAATTACTGTACAATTATAAATATTGTTCAAGGCAATTTGGAAGCTCCCGTATCACAATTGCATTTATAAATATAGACTAGAAAAATTAACTATCTATGGAATAAATAATATTCCGTCCATCTTCTACTGTTTAAATACTTTTCAAAGAAGCAGTTATTACTGATTTAAAACTATCGAACAATGAATTCAAACTCTGAATTTGGTTTAAACCTTTCTATTGTTCTTCCTCCTTGTTGAGCGCTAGTAACTGGTAACTAATTGTTAAAGTTAATTGAAAATTCGAAAAATTGTAGGAGTTTGCGATTAATTTGTGTGTAAGTTATTTATTATATATAACTCGGGATTTTAAATCCTAGCGACTGGGACTATCGAGTTTTGAAAATCTATTATAAATAAATTGGATTTTTCTTTCCTTTCAACAAACTCTAATCGAGGGTGTTATAAATTCACGATTGCCTAATTAATTTAGTTTTGATCATCCTTTTCACTTGGTGTGAATTAGTATATTAATTTAAAACGATTTCAACAATTCATTGAGTTTCAAAATGAAGTTTTAGTAAATGAATTTAATAACACGATTTAAAATATTTTGGGTATTGCTGGGTACTTTGAAACTCACATTTAAAGATCGCTTTTTTTAAGTGTTTGAGAGAAAATATAAAATAATTATTAGTTATTTGATTTTCAAAATTGTAATTCTAATAGCATGCTGGTCGATAGATTATGAATTTAAAATTAAATAAATAGTGTAATAATATTCTTTTAAAGAAAAATATACTGTAAAATGAATTATTTTGACAATAAAGCAAATGAAAACAACAAATATATATTGGAAATATTCTCATAATTAAATCAGACTTAAGGATCAAAGAATGTATATAGTTTTTATAAATTTTTGAAACTCTACTTGATTCCTCCTTTTGTCAAAAGAGTTTGAATCATTTAAAATTGAAAATAAGTTTGAATTATATAAATAAATATTTTAAAAAACATCTTGTGTTTATGCGGAGAAATTTATTACTTATTTGGGGGCTTGTAAATGAAAAGGTTTCAATTGTTTTTTCACTCATGGGACTGTAGCAATCTCGACTACCACATTATGATATTGTATATTTACTGGCTAAAATCTTAAAAAAAATGATTTGCATTATTGAAAGAAAGCGTTTAAATAAATAAGATATGCATTATTTTCTGGAGCGGGAGTAATTATTGAAATTCAATCTAAACTAATAATTAATTATAAATTTTACTTAATATTCAATTCTCTAAATTTTTTACCGAATTAAAAAAAATAGTTTACGGGGAAATGCTAAAGAGAACGAATATTTGTGGTTCCTTGTAAAACATGCTCTGAATAATTAGTAGATATTTATTTTAATCTTTCAAAAATAAAAAAAAAAAATGCTTTGAATTGACTTTAATTTTATATCGTTACAACTCTAGAATTTCATAAAAGTGATTGACATTTATTTTGTTCGAAGGTGTAGAAAAACAATCAGACCACACCCTTTGCTAATGTGTGGTATAGTGTTGGAGTAATATTAAAATATCTTTATTAGAAATAAATTATATTCAAAATTTGTAATACACTTTTGTGTATTATGTATTTTAACTGAAACTCAGTGGCGCAACAGCCCATGAGGGCCAGGGTTTACTGTGCCCATCCCCGTATACGTGACTATTGGTCGCTGAGGTGCAGGAGCAGATGTCCCGATCAGGTGGTCAGTCTGAAGCGAGTTCATAAAATATGTGATATGCTAATATGATACCTTTCAAATTTCATGTTTAAAAACTATTACAAGTTTTTTTCCCGGTAACATATTAGATATAAAAGCACCATTAGTTTTAGATTCTAATTTGATTTTTTAATATGGTCAGTATTTTTTTATAGAATGTGATTGAAAATTCACAGCACTAAGAAAAATAAACCTTAGTTACGATTACTTTTGTTATGTAACATTTCTTTGCTTTTATAATAATTCTTTCTTTACGGCATTTCAAACGTAAAAGTAATAGTTGAAAGAAATTAATTTCCTTCTTTCTGAGGCATTACTTTCTTTGTCCGTCTCAGAATAACGCCTTTATGGTCCATAAATCTGTATTATTGCGTAAATACGGCGAAGGAAAGGTCAGAAAAGAATCGTATAAACCAATCCTATGAAATAAGCCTCATTCTGTAGGGGAATTGCAGTTCATTAGAATTGACGACGCTGGTTTTACATACTTTTCGAATATTCGGAAAATATACATTTGATATTTTATTTTATCATAAACTTTTTTCATGCTGAAGCATAATAAATATAACGTTCTTTCCTCGTATAAAAATACAAAGAAAGGAATAGAATAATAAAATAAAGTGTATTATTTCTTACAAAGTAAAATAAATACTATACAAATTCAGAAATATTATTGAATGCTTATTTATGTAAGTTCTTATAATTTTGTGGTATAACTGTATCTTTCTGTATTATTACAGAAAATATTTCTTTACATATATTAGCATAATGTAATAGATAACATCTATAAATGTTGCTAGCCTATTATTGTTTTGGCAATATTTTATAACATTCATAATACTTCACAAGTTATGTAATAAAATATTGATTAATATTGTAATAAGGTATTTGCTAATTTGATACGCGTAAATGGAATATTTTTAAAAATATCATGCACAAGACTCTCTTGAGAACATTAAAAGTCCATCTTCACTTCTCAATAAATACCATCGAATATAGAATATATTGAAAATGTTTCAGAAAGATTTGACACATAGCCACAATCGAATGAGGTATTTTATACTTATTATTTTATACTGGGGATATAACCTTTAAAGCTCTTCAGTTTTTAACGAGTTTTCAGTTTGTAATTGATTGAAACAGAACTTCAAAAAGGAAAACTCAAAAGAAAAAATAATGTTTGAGTAGATGCAACTATGAAGTTATTTAGATGGTTCCGAATGGTTAACTGTTCCGCACTCGGTGAATATGATGCGAGAAAAAAGCGTCAGAAACTCTAACAACAGTAGAACTTCTCTATTCTCGAAGAAAACAACATTCTGTCTCAAAAAATAAGCAACAAACAGAAAAATTAGCAACACTCTCAAGAAAAAGAAAGATTATAATAATAAATTTTGCTTGTAGTAAAATGCGAAAGGCTTGTATAATCCCACATAGTGCGGTGTAATATAATTGATAAAATAACGGGTTCATTTCAGCAGTTGCTATTTCTTTCGTTGCATTCGATGTAAGTTTGTTTGGTGCTCATGTCTTCATTTTTTGTTCCAATTTCTAAGAATAAATCATGGACTTCATCTGAGTGAACACATATGGTGGTGTGCAATTGGACGGATCTATTATGGGGAAGATTCTTTGAAGTTTACCCGAGTCTTACATATTATCAATTGATCGATCGTAAATTCGATTGTAGAGTCGTTGTCAAAATGAACATACATTATCAAGAAGGTCTAGTAGTGAACTTCCTAGAATCGTCACCACCTACGAAGACCGTTTTCTGACAAGTTAAACCTGACAATTTTTTGCTAGAATTGTGACATCTTTAAGAATAGTGGAACCCCTAAAAATTGTTTACATACGATTACATGAAAATCATATGTATTCCAGACGACCATTAGTTCAGGTGCCGTTGACGTTGTCTGCCTAGAGAGCTCGATTACAATGGGCTCTGGATCATATCCATTGAATACCATAGCAATGGGCCAATATATTATTCACCGATGAGTTCTGATTACACTGAACTTAACACTTAAAGGCACAGCTACAGTCGTGATGGTGCCATGGTTTGGGAAGGGATATCAATCGGTGGCCGAACTGATCTTCAAGTACTTCTTCCAGGTTCAGTGACAGCTGTTATGTATCGATACCAATATGTTAATCCATATCTGGCAGCTATGTGTCCTGATGCCATGTTTATAAACAATAACGTACAAGCAAATAAGGTTCGCGTTGTCAACCAGTACGTGAAGCTTGATAGATTGGTTATAATGAAATAACAAGCACATTCTCTCGACTGGAACGCTAAAGAGCATGTCTGGTCAAGTTCACAAAATTTTTCTTCCTGTTCTGCAATCCCACCTAAGGTCCATTAAGACTTGATAATATGTCTTCTTCGAGAATGAGCACAGATCCCACAAATTGCAATTGACAACTTTCCTGCAAGTATGAATCATTGCTGTCAAGTTTGCATCTAAAATAAAGATAGTCACAAATATTATATATTGGAAAATGTTTGCAACTAAACATTTTTTTGCACAAGTTAAGAGCATTATTGTTTATCATGCTTATTTAAAAACTACTGGTTGCTTACCTCTGTTATTTTGTTCGATCCTGCGTTTTCTTCTGTTAACAAACCTGTGAAAATTCCAGTGCGTTTCAATACATTGTTTTCATTTTATTACCCCTTTTCTGTTTGCTGATTTCATTAGATGGAGTGCAGTTAGGAGAGCTCTTTATAGTTTCATAAAAAACGCATCTATTGAGATGCCATCAGTGACAATTCTAGTAGAGTGACTAATTCATTGGAAGTTAGGTGATCAAACTCAGAAAACCAAGATAGTCAGTTTAATATATCGCAGAGAGTAGTCCGTTCTTTTCACATATCGACAGTGGCTGTTGTTAGAGAAGAAAAGTGCAGCACATTCGAGAGGCGTCGAGTTTGAAATCTGTTGAGGTTCAAAGTTCTTATTTTGGTGAGGTGAAGGTCCTCGTCACTTGGCCAAGGCTCAAAATATTTAGTCTGAGACTCAATACTAGCATTTCTTTTTAAAGTGCTACACTAAAAATAATTTATCACTAAGTAGGTAATCATTTGTCTAATCGAACTCAGGGAAGTGATAGACCAACATTTGTGTCATCTACCACCTCCATGCTCGGAGAACAAATTGCGAAAAGAGAATGGTGTTATTCTCATTCCTAAGACCTAAGTTTCTACTCTCATTCATCTGTCGTACTCCTTGAATGCTTTTGCCGCAACATGTAGATAACAATAATTCGATACTTTTCCATTAGCCGGGTGCAAATGTCGCCAATAGTGAACCAAACGCGAGCCAAGATATCAAGCAAAGTGAATATCAAAACAGTCAACGAAATAAAAGCCGAAAACGTTCAACTATGAACAAAAATATTAATTAATAGTAAACAAAACAAGTTCAACTGTAAACAAATATTTAATGAATTGTAAACAAAACAGTTTTACCCCGAAAGAAGGCTTATAATTATTGATTTTTCCAGAATACGGTGATGTCCTTGAGAATTTGCTGAAATTGATTGTTTACTCCTCGTCTCCTATAAATTCAGCGAGGAACTTTCATCATTTTTTAAAACAAAAATTAAGATGGAAGAAAGAAAGTAAAACGTCCTTTGTTTCGAACGAATTCATAGAGTAGAGCACATGACCCAAACAAACATTCCTCTTATGGTTGTAAGAAATTTGGTGGAATTCTTCATTATTCCGCGACTTTTCGCTTGCGCCAGGCTAATGGAAAAGTAGTAATAATTCGTATGAATTGTTCCCTTAAAGAATTACTAATATCTGAATAGAAACGACTGAAATAAAAAATATATCTGCTCAGTATCACATGTTTATTGTATTTGTAATACATGTTTTACTTCAATTCACTACCAGAAATACTTCAGAATACTTCAAATTCATACCATTTTGAAAGTTATTCATTGAAAAGTATGACTTTATATTTTTAGTCTAATTTCGTTGGACAGCTTATACATTTTAATAAATGAGTAATCTGCAGAAAATTTAGTATGAAGATTATCTTTTTCGAAATTTTGTGTATTATAAAAATAGTAATGCTGAATTGATTTGTGTTGAGCTAATAACAATAAACTTTCATCAGATATCTTCGAAATCTAAAACGCATTAGATCAAATCCTTAAATTAGTGGAATTGAATGCAATTCATAATTATTAGATATGAAATGGTTTATCGTTATCCTCTGTTGAAAATAGTTTGTTAATCAACATTGACTGCTAATTATCGTAAGAGAGCGAAATAGAGAATGTTATTGCAATGTGACACTATAATCATTCATTTTAATTAAACCGAAAATAGAACACATTATAATTTAAATCGTTTTATCTTGAATACTCCCGAAGAGGACTATTATTTACAATATATTTAGAACAATCAACAGTCGAATTGATAGACATAAGCTTTAATTTTAATAATAATAAGATCTTAGTAAGTTATTCGACATAGAATAAATTGTCAATGTATTTATGCATTTCACACAACAACATCGTGAATTTGTTTCACAAACTCACAAATACTCTATCCACGTAGGCATAGTTTCTTCAGAGATGGTTAAGTACGAGTGAAAAAATTTACCCATCAGAAAAACTTTTTCAAAAACTTGATCGTTAAGTCCGAAACGTGACAAAGGGAGCTTCTTACATTATTCGATGCACGCATCAGAAGTAAAGCAGCAGGAACAAAGAGTAATAAACGGACTTGAGACGAGGAACTTTTTGTTTTTCTTCTGGCGGCTGGGAACAGTACGGCTCTGTTGTGCAAAAATAAGGAAGAAAAATTTCGATGAAAACACAAGAATCGAAGAAGCAATAATTGAGATAAACAGGAGGACGCTGGTGTCCTACTAATGGTCTACTCCAAGTATGAAGAGATAAAAGGTTTTTATTTTATTTTTAGGGTGCTTGATGTCTATTCCTTCAATCAATAAGAAAACGAACATCCCTTGGTGGATAATGTGCTTTGCTCTGGGCAGAAGTATCCTTTTGAAGAATGTAACTTCAAGAATGGTCGATATGCGTAGTTGGAGTGTAATAATCGGGTACTGAGTCTAGATGCAGCCGAAGGGTCTAAACACAAAAATGGGAGCAGGTAGAGAATGCGCAATATATAAAGGGAAATCATACCCGCAGAAAGATTTTATTCATTTCGAGATTTATTCAATACGAAAAGGGAACATATTAATCAATCTCTAAAACGAAGTGAAAAGTAAAAATCAAACACTTACAAAAAGTTTATATTTGTGGACCATCAGAAATATAACGAGACCCAAAAAATTAGCGAAGAATAACTGTAAAGGATAAATAATATTAAATATTATGCTTTTCAAGAAATTTTAAAAAGATTATCAATTAACTACATATTTTAATGTAACAATGGATATAATTAATTGCGAAATTACTAAGGAATACAAACGTATAATTAAATCAAGAGGAAAGAAAGTGGCGAGATTAATTTAAGCATTGGAAGGCATATGAACAAAAAATATAACAGAAAATGAATAATAATAAAAATATTTAATGGTACTTAAATAAGAGATACTCTAATAAAAATTAAACATCGTCTAATATTTGAAGGAAAAAACATTCAAGCACACTAAAATATAATTTTTTATAATGGGAATTAGTTGTCTGGTAAGAAGTTTAAATGTATTCCTTAATGTGGTTCAAAATTTTTATTATTAATTTTACAAAATTATTATTATTATTACACCTACTCATTCATTTCTCCTTCAAGAATACAACATGGTTCAAAAACATGTGCCATATTGGGTCAGTGAATTTTTATCAATAACGATACAATTTACTACAATAAATTAAATATTTACTTTAGTATTATAGTGAGTGAGATATAACACAAAAAATGCAGCACCAATATGGAGAGACCAGAAAAAATTTGTGCTTACTTCAGATCCGCATTTTTATTTACTCTGAAACTGATCGTATTGATTCCTGTATCGCCATCCTTCTTGGGCTTAATTGAGAGACGTTGATTTTATTTTGTGTTACGAGTATCATTTTAAAATGAACATCCCTTATAGTTCCTTCCTGCTTTTCTCTGATGGCCGAGTTTTTTAATTTTCTGGATAGTACTTTCTAATAATGCATCTTCAGCGGCATGTATTGTGTTTTTGATAAAGAACTTCGTAATTGAAACGTCTTTAGTGCCACAAATTTTAAGTTTTGGCAGAGGTAAATATTAAGAAAATTTTGGATAAATGAATGTCAAAATAAGTGTAATTCGATGAAATTATTAAGTAGGTATATATCAGTCATCATGTGATTTGATTGATTCAAATTTCTTTAGCAAAATCCTTAATTTTAGTTATATTAAAAAAACAAGTGAGTCTATTATGAGTTTTTCTGTTTTTCAGTATTATTTTTATTTACAGACTCAAATGTACTTGGAATTTTATGTTTGTCACATCCGCATATCATGATTACATTAAAACTGTTACCAACGAAAACAATCAACGGACAGTGAAGCATGCATGAATTTGAGACAAAACAATTGCTTATGCTTTACTGAGTTTTATTTAAGCAATATTATTAGAAATTTTACAGAGAAATTAAGATGCACCATTTTACAAATTATGTTTTATGATAGTTTTAGGTATGTATGAATTATATGTTGAATTTAAGAAATTCTAATTGATGTATAATAAAATTCGATTCTGAAGTGATGCTCTGAAAATGTATAGATATAGTGTTACACCTATTTTTAATTACTTAAGGAAATTTGAGAAAGATATAAAGATAAGTACAAATTTTAGGTATTTATTTTTACAATCAGTTTTGGTTTTTAGCTTGTTTTTCTTTTAACGTGCTTCAAATAAGTTTAGCATTTTTGAAAATTCCTGTGACTTGTTAAATTTATCTCATAACTACAGGAAATTGAAAATATATTTATAGTAAAAAAAAGGGGGAATTCTAAATGCAATGTATATGAACTAATTTCCTTAAATAATTACATAATAAATACTTTTGAATTAATTACAAACTTCTGAACAAAAATGTTACCTTCAAAGATAATTAAAACTAAATAGAAAAGTGTGTGTACTAAATGAACAATACATTAAAGAATATAAATAGTTGGTTTATTATATAAGGCTTTTAATTTCCTTTGGGACACATAAAATAGTTAGACCATGAAAAGAATGTTATTCTGCCCAATTTACAAAAGTTAGAAGCAATTTAAAAATCTGGAGAAATGTGTTAAGCAATTTTATATTGTCATTTATTCAATTGTTTTACAAAAGTTTCGTATATTTAATGCTATTATATATTAGAACAGAGTACAGTGACTCCAGGAAACCGAAAAACATTATTTAGTACCATTTATTTGCTCATCCTTTTAAATTTTTTTTATAAATATAGTTAAGATAAAATACATATTCTTATATTCTGCTTCAAATTTATTTGTTAGACTACATTGTATTAGTTGAGGACTGTTCATTTCAATTACGATTTTACTGAAAATCGTAAAATGCAAAGAGCGTTGTAAATTAAATCCAAAAAGGCCTTCCAGTTGTAATTTTGTATGGAAATTGGAGGATGGAATTTCTAATTTAGTTGCCGATCTCATGGTTAAAATACTCCAGTATTTTGCAATCCATTACTCTGACATTTATTTTTCGCCTCGAAAGATATATTAATACTTGAAAAAGTGATAAGAGCACTATATATTCTTTACATCTGTGGATACTTTATTTCTTATAGAAATAAAATCTTTGAACAATCAAGATATATTTATTGTACAATAATTTTAGATTCAGCTAATGAATGGGGTTTGCATTTAGCTTTATTAGAACATTATGGAACTCACAAATATGCATTCTTTTTTCTATTAATTTTGCATAAGAGTATTCTTAATTGCCAATTTGTTGTTTTTTTGTTTGTTCATAAAATCCAAAAGGCATAGATAAGTATTGCTCGTGAGAGTTAAAAAGTTTATGATAAGAAACTAATGCAAAAATTTTCAAAATGACATTTTTTTCTGCATTTCGTGTTTATGGCCATTTTATTATGTCTAGTATATTTCCGAACAAAATGCACTTGAAAGGTAATTAGGGTTAATAAAAGTACTCTAGTGAGAATATCTAAGAGATTATGTGTATGTTCTTTAAAACGTCATTAAAAATGTAGAATCATGTCTATGTTTAATACAATCTTCAACAAAAATAGAATACACTACTGCAATTGACTCTACTACAGCGTTTCTCAACTAGGGCGCCCCCCTTGGGGGCTTGACAACTCTACGAGGGGGCGCGAGCATACTGAAAAGTCGAAACCAGAAGATTATTTAAAAAAATTAATTTACTGAAAGTAAACAAACAAAATACATTCTGACATAAAAAATGAAATACACATTTGCACTGATATGTTACACTTATAAAAGTATCAGTGCTACACAATGTATTTTATAATTAATTTAACAATACTAAGAACAAGTTTAATAATTACCAGTGACACCATGGGATTGTCATACATAAAATTATATACAAAAAGTTACACTTATCTTGATAATTTGTACGGTTTATAATAAATCTCCTAACTGCCAAATAAAAGTTACGCTATTTTCCACGTAGGCGCACGTATAGGATATATTAGGGGGGGAATAAAGAAGGAAATAAGTAAATCCTTCGCAAACAAGGTCCTTTTATTGCATTCCAAAACCTTCGGAAAAATTTTATGAATAACAGTGCAATGAAAAGATCGTACTTCGGAAAGACGTATATTTACGTCAGAGGGAAATTAATGCTTTGGCTGAGCGTGACGTTTATAAAGGCCGATGGCACTTTAGAGGTTAAAGCTGTATCGTAGTTTTAGCATCAAAGTAAAGTATTATTGAATTCAATATATTGTTCTTGTATGAGGGGGGTGCGATAAAAATTATGATTGAATATTCACGATAGATTCGCAAATATTGAAACTTTGAGAAGCACTGCTCCACTGTGAAAGTTTCAATAGGATTTGAGCTGCATTTAAAGAAATATTCTGGACAACTAAGTTGATTTTGTTGAACCTATGTTGTTCTTTGTAGCCATTACTAATTTTTCGATATTATGTATCTTCTTAACTCATCTGACATTCCTTATGCAACATTTAAATCCTGATTTACATAAGGCTTTAATTTATTCACACATTATTAAATTAATACATATAAATATACCTCATTATTTAATTGGATGTATAGGCAAGTAGGGTAATTTTTATCAAACACAGAAGCTCTTTGAAGATAAAGAGTCCTTACTGTTTATAAGTGGCCTTGGTGGCCAAATGGTCAGGGTCGTGAACTCATTGCTAGCGTTGTTAAGACATACAAATACGTTGAAATACAAATTTTCAAGAAAATCACATTTTGACTTTTTGATTTTATAGAATAAAGCAATTATTTAGCTTTATAAAACTGTTCTTTTTTGTTTTGTTTCTAGGTAACTTAGAAGCCAAGATATTTAATAATTAGTAAAGCGTGAAAAACCTGAAGTAGGTATTTAAATAGCCGGAAGTCAGCATTTAAATTCCCTTAAACTGGTCAAACAAAATTTAAATGCAATATTTTTTTTTTAAGTATAATTTTAAAAAACTTTTGATAATATTAAAAATAACTATACCATTTGAAAGTATTTGACAAAGTAAATCTGGCAATATTTGTTTTGTTTGCATTCAGCTTCATTTGATAAAAATTCTACGTATTTAGTTGCAAAACAAAAGTTATCAAATATTATTTGATAAAACACCAGTGAATTATTAACTCGCATTACTATTTTATAATTATGGAAAATAACAAAAATAAATGTTATTCCCGTAAACGTAAGTTCAAAGGAAATAAAGTTAAGCAAAAGAGTTTCAGTTTTCAACAACGAAAATATTAGTATGGATTCAAATATTCTAACTGCAAGTGAATCAAAGCTAATTAACTCTTTAAATCCTACAGATGTTCCAGAAGACAATGAAAAAATTGTTATTTTTAACATAGGAGTTTTGCACAATATAATTTCATTATTATGCTGTTCTGTGTGTTTTGAAAGAAAAGTTAGTGTTGTGGAAGACTCTCTGTTTGGGTTAGCTATAAATATGACTTTGAAATGTGAAAACTGTGACTATTCCTTCTCATTTTGCATTTAGAAAGTAAACAAATTGAATAGTATCAATCTTGCATTTGTTTTGAGAATCACTGTAAAGAACATTCTGCGGCCAAAAAACTTTGTTCTGCTATAAATATAGATGTACCACCTAAAAAGCATTTGGTTTCCTGGAAAAAAAGCTTGAATTTGCTGCTAGCAACGTAGCATGCAATACAATGAAGAAAGCTGCATTGAAAATTAGAGATATAACAAAACTAATGCTGAATTTTTCTCAATGTGGTGTGTCGGTGGATGGAACAGGGCAACGAAGAGGATATTCCTTCTTGAATGGATGCGTGTCTGTTATCTCAATAGATTCTGGAAAGGTGTTAGACGTTGAATTCATGCCAAAAATGTGTAAACTTTGCAATTCAAAAAACGAAGAATTAAATACCACTCATAATTGTGCTAAACACATAGGGTCATCTGGTGCTATGGAACCCCTGTGTGTTTAGCATGTTTTCGAACGATCTGTCGAAATGAGAAAATTACCATACGTAAATATTTTTGGCGATGAAAACTCTAAGGGGTATGCCACTGTAAAAGATATTTATGGTAAGAACACCGTAACAAAATACGAGTGTATTGGACATATTCAAAAGCGTGGCGGAACAAGACTGAAGAAAGTGAAATCCAAATGAAAAGACCTAGGATGTTAGAGAAAACTGACGGATGCCTTTATCGACAAGTTACAAAATTACTACGGCATTGCTATCCGTGACAATATTAATGATTTACAAGGCATGCAACGTGCAGCTATTGTAGAATTTCTCCATTGTTGCTCTAATGCAAAAAAACATGCATGGTCATGCCCAGTTGGACCGGATAGTTGGTGTAGATACGAGTATCAACAAGCCGTATCTAAAGGTAAGATCTACAGAGATAAATCTGAAGAACTTCTTCCCCAAATCTAATCAACATTATCAAAACCAACATATATGAAGTTATGTGATCAAAACTTTTTCGCAAAATCTTATCAGGAAAACACAAAAACTCAAATGAATGTTTCAACGGAATCCTATTGAAATTTATTCCAAAAGATGTTTTTGTTTCATTAACCACACTGCGATTAGGAGTGATACATGGCAGTAATTCAGTTCAATAAGGGATTTCAGGGATTGATAGATATCTTGAAATACTTCGGTGTGACTGTTGGTGTATTAACATTGAAAGGTTTTTCAGAACTTGATGGAATTTGAAAACAGAGTCTAAACGATATTCTCTGACTGTGGCAAAAGTTGCCAGAAAAAAAATAGATTAGCTAAAAAAAAAATGATTAAAAATGAGCTGCTAGAAGGTGTAGGTATAAAACTGGTGAAGTTCAAGAAGTAATTGTGAAAATAAAAAAATAAAAAATGTGATAAATTGTACTAAAAATGCATTTGTCTCAAAATCACTTTTTTCGTATATTTTGAAAATTTCAAAATGATAACTAAAAATATTACTATTAAATAATTTTGAAACTTGGTACCATTTTTTCTCGTAATGGTTTTCAAGTGCGGAAGTAAAATAATGATTATAATAAGAATAATTTTTAAATTATGGTCCTGGTATTTGTGTATCAGTGTTGTAAGACATGACAAATTCTTGTTTTTGCTCCTCGACTAGCAGTGGAATTTTTATTTATTTACATAACCAAAAGATTTTACTTCACGCCCTAGATACATATATAATGATTATTTTGATACTAAATTTATACAAATTGGGTCAATGGATTTTCATGTAGAATTTTTTAAATGTTTTTAGAATTTCTTTAAAATTTCCAAAAAATTTACCAATTTTCTGAAATTTAAAGGATTTATTGCAAACATTAGATAAGCATAATTTACATATAAACTGAAGTTAAAAATGGTATAAGTTTTTTTTAAGTGATGTTTTTTAACAAAAAGGGCTCCGAACGTGTTCGTATACCTGTCATGCGTTCAATCTCTGGTACCACTGAGTGAGTGAGTGAATATTAAGGTCGCACTGTTCAGTAACTCGAGGGTTTCTGGCATCGTACCTCGTAAGTTTGATCCGTAGTTAATTGAGGAGGGCGACACTTGATCTGGCACCTCCCTCTCCTAACTATCACACCACACCCACGGGAGAATTTTTGAGCTCTCGACGGATTTAACGTGCATCGCTTCCATACACGGCAGGTCTTCAGTGTTACTAGGTTGGAACTGATGACACTCCGTTCACGAGTTCGTTACCTCTTGCCCACTAAGCTACTAAGACCTGTGCCACTGAAGATCCACTATGTAGATGCAAATTAAATGTTTTGAGCCTATGTGAGCGTGGTGTGTTGAAGTTTTGGAGAATGAAGTGCCAGCTCAGTGTCCTCGTCACTTGCCCATGGTTCAAAATTATGAGGTTCATCGTCAACACACCTAGTTTATCCTCAATAAAGGATCAATCAATCAATCAATCATAACTTTTAGAAAAAAAGTTGCATTGATAAAAATTTCAATTTATATATATGCAAGAACAAAGATTTAGTGCATTTTGCTACATCTTTTTTATAGTACATTTTGCTACAGTTGTTGAATAAAAGAAGGAAAACGAGTACCAATTTTAATCCAGATATTAATAGCACACATGCATGTACCAACAAAAAAAAAACATATTTCTTAAACACTATTTTTCATTCACTTAAAGCAAAATTTCAAAGATTATAATTAGCTTATCTCAAAACATTTTTATTTTTTAAGTATTGCAAGGAAAAGTTTATTTATTTTTTTTATTATTTCATTGAATTATGCAAGTATAGGAATTAAACAAATAAATTTGAACTAAATTTATAATACTGAAAAAACATCACCATTTCAAGTTCCTTTAAATAATATAAAAATTCCAAAACGGAAATATGAAAAATTCATGAGTTTGCTTAACCCTGTGTTTAATGAAGAAAGCAATAATGTTAATTTTTGATTTTTAAAAGTAACAGTCTATTTCTAGAACAGTCTTCTAGAATTCTCTGTAAATGTCATAAAAATATCAAACGAAAAAAATTCTTTTTTAGTACTTGATCCATTAACAGTAAGAATAGACATTTTAATATTGAGTCAAAACTTTCTTACATGTTTATCTTTTCAGAATTATTTAAGGTTGAAAAAAATACGTATATTTAGCTCTATTTACGTGCTATCGTTGATAATATTTGAATATATATATATATACAGTAAAAATATTCGATGGAAATTTAATAATTTTGAAATTTGAAGAAAGCAACGCATATTCTTCTACTAAGTAAGCCTTTTAATACGAAGAAGGGCGATAAAAACTTTTCTTTGAAATTCCCCTAATTTGCTTTACTTGCCAAATTTTTAGGCATGAATGAATATTTTTCCAATGATTCAAAATAAGTATTAATACAAATATTTCCGTATATAACTTATTTACCTTTATGTTAATATTTCGCAGACATAGAAATAAATTTAAAAGAGCAATAAATAATAAGATATTCACAAACATAGAAAAGATAATATAAATGGTATATAAAATAGAATACCATATTATATCATGAGTGATAAAATGGGAATTTTTTTGTTGTTGCAGTATATCATTATTAAAAGTTTCCTTACTTTAACAATATGTGATCAAACTGATTTAAAATTTTCCTTAGAACTTTCTTTAGTGGCTGGGATAAGCATTTAACCATTTTGCTTTGACTACGTACTATAATATTTTATAATGGATTAAACACGAATGTAACAAAGAAAAAAAATGTAACAAAGAAAAAAAATTGAGCACAATGAATAAAGTTGAAAAATAAATTAAACTTTTTACTTTGAATGCATAGTTCTAAGCTGCATAAAAAATCTCTTTTAAGACTCTTTGACATATTTTGATAGAAATTTTTATTTAAAAATGCGATGAGAATTTCTGAAAACAAAAAGTGTACAGTTCATCAGAATGCTTTTCATGAGAGAATAAATAATTCTTATCTTTTGTTTCTTAAAATTACATTGAAAGATCAGAAAACCACCAGTTACTGGCACCCCACTTTTCAAACTTCTACAGCCTGCCAATTTGAGAACTCGTTCGCATGTCCTGACGAAGAACTTGCCAGCCATAATTCCTAGACCAAGACCATTTGTCTGCAGCAGTCGCGCGCGTGTGTGTGTGCATGTGTGCGTGCGTGCGTGTGTGAGTTCAAGGGCGTGTGCGTGTGTTTGTATGTGTGTATGTGCGTGCATGAGTGTGTGCGTGCGTCCGTGCGTGGGGGAAGGGGTATAGATTCATGGTTAAATTGGTCGAGGCTCAAAGTTTCGATGTTGGCATGATGTAGAAGTTTAGAGAAGGTAGGCATCTTTTAATAACTTGACCTTGGTACAAAAATACAAGACCTGTTGACAATGGCTATCGTAAAACTTCAAACTGAGACATTGATAAACAGTCAGTCCCTTAATGAATTACAAATCCTTATTTGATGATTTTTGTTTTCATTCATGTTCTGTTATTTGCTTTAAAATCTTTACATAATGTGGTATAGAAGTTTGACGGGTTTGATTCTACGACAGCTATAATCTTCATCATCTGACTAAGAATTTAATTTACAAGCCCATCACTAATAATCATTTCTTCATTTCGTGATGTAACCCTCAATATGTCAAACCCCGAGGGTTCCGCATTTCTAATACATTGACTTGAGCTCGATGTGTAAGTGGGGAAAAATTAATATGAAACCATTACACAAATCACAGAAACCGATCTATATCGAGGTATTTATTTCTCGATTAACTTGAGTGTTAAGGGTGTAACATCGAATTACATGCATTACTACAAATAATTAAACTTTACTTATCTGAAATTAATATAACGGAATGTAAGCTTTTTCTACTAAAATCCTCTATATCTAAGTCATATGAAGTTTTGGAGAAAGGCAGTTCAAACCCTCTGATCACAGAGTAATACATAAATATTATATCCTTACAATAATTCACCAAAGCAATCACACTGGTGTATATATGACACGGCATTGCTAATTTCTTTTAGGTTTTGCAGTCCCGGGATCTCGAAATTCTAGAATTAAAATAACTAAGCCCGAGATTTAAAATTTGCCAAAATTATACTTTAAAATTCTTTTTCTCATTAAAATTATGAAGATAAACGTCTGTTTTACGTGAGTTATACATGGGGGTCATAAACACAAGTAATAATGATATAAGTGAGTTTTTAAATGCAATGTCAGCTAGTGTGAGGTTTACATAGTATTCCGAAAGTAGAACTTAAGTGTACGCATGCACACATACATATAAATTTTCTGAGAATTAAATTCTTACAAAATTTTAATGAGAAAAAGAATTTTAAAGTATAATTTTGGCAAATTTTAAATCTCGGGCTTAGTTATTTTAATTCTAGAATTTCGAGATCCCGGGACTGCAAAACCTAAAAGAAATTAGCAATGCCGTGTCATATATACACCAGTGTGATTGCTTTGGTGAATTATTGTAAGGATATAATATTTACGTATTACTCTGTGATCAGAGGGTTTGAACTGCCTTTCTCCAAAACTTCATATGACTTAGATATAGAGGATTTTAGTAGAAAAAGCTTACATTCCGTTATATTAATTTCAGATAAGTAAAGTTTAATTATTTGTAGTAATGCATGTAATTCGATGTTACACCCTTAACACTCAAGTTAATCGAGAAATAAATACCTCGATATAGATCGGTTTCTGTGATTTGTGTAATGGTTTCATATTAATTCTCTCCCCACTTACACATCGAGCTCAAGTCAATGTATTAGAAATGCGGAACCCTCGGAGTTTGACATATTGAGGGTTACATCACGAAATGAAGAAATGATTATTAGTGATGGGCTTGTAAATTAAATTCTTAGTCAGATGATGAAGATTATAGCTGTCGTAGAATCAAACCCGTCAAACTTCTATACCACATTATGTAAAGATTTTAAAGCAAATAACAGAACATGAATGAAAACAAAAATCATCAAATAAGGATTTGTAATTCATTAGGGACTGACTGTTTATCAATGTCTCAGTTTGAAGTTTTACGATAGCCATTGTCAACAGGTCTTGTATTTTTGTACCAAGGTCAAGTTATTAAAAGATGCCTACCTTCTCTAAACTTCTACATCATGCCAACATCGAAACTTTGAGCCTCGACCAATTTAACCATGAATCTATACCCCTTCCCCCACGCACGGACGCACGCACACACTCATGCACGCACATACACACATACAAACACACGCACACGCCCTTGAACTCACACACACACACGCACGCACGCACACATGCACACACACACGCGCGACTGCTGCAGACAAATGGTCTTGGTCTAGGAATTATGGCTGGCAAGTTCTTCGTCAGGACATGCGAACGAGTTCTCAAATTGGCAGGCTGTAGAAGTTTGAAAAGTGGGGTGCCAGTTCGGATATTATCCTTGTCACTTACTCTTGATTAAAATCTATGAGGTCCTTTGTCAATAACTGACTTTACCGCGAGCTTCGTTAAAACTTCTCTAAGTTATGCCTTTATGTACCTCGGTAAAAAAATAAAAAACAAAAATTGTTTTTTCATTAAAGTTTGGGTGCGGAAATGGTTGTTTTCCAGTGTTCAGTTCGTAGCTTTAAGCTATTCTAGGTGACCGTAATTCCCTTGGAAGTCCTGACAATAGACCTCGTGCTGCTAAAAAATGTGACATAGGTAGAGGAAAAATTTATTATAGATATTTCGCAGTTTTTAAGAGAACACTCTTAATTTTTTGGAACTCTCATAACAGTACAGTATTAGAATCAATATTAAGGACTCAAAAGGAGCCTATTTATAATTTTAATTGAGTATCTCAAACATTTCATGATGTAAAATTTTAATTGATCTCTTTCAAAGATATTTGCACAAATCTCAATAAATTATTATAAATTCGAAAAAAAATCAATAACAACTGGAATTATGTTATTTTAAAATATTGTTTCTAATAAATATGCTCTGATCATCTGACCGGAATATTTTATGCACCTCAGCACCCAAATTCATGAAAACTAAGTTGGGCACAGTAGACTTTGGCTCTCTTGGGCTGTTACGCCACTGAGTTTTATAATTTCATTTTGTTCGATGTCGGATTTCAATTCATATAACTGAATGATATCCAGTAGAAAGTTAATTTAAAAACAAATTGGAAAGAAAAAGAAAAGAAGCATTTCGCCCATGAATCGTACATGAATTTTTAAAGTTCTTTGTATTTCATTTCTCCTTAGCTTTTCTTTTTATTTCTTCTAATAACATTAGCTTAAAGTGAAGAGAGGTAAGATATTTTATTTGATTTTAATTTACTTTTCACTCTGAAGCAACAAGAGGGTCTTTGGTGGCACAACTAGTAATTCTGAAAAGTGGTCAAGTGATGAGAATGGCACCTGAAGTGTCCCCCCTCTACAAATCCCCATTCCCTCACTAATGGGAAGATTTTGTGCCTTCACAGATTAACCGTTTATCAGCCTCTCTACATGATGGGTTTTAAGGGGCAATAGGTTTCGAAACCGTGACTCAACAAATCCGGCCACGAGTTTGAAACCATGACTCCTGGGCTACCATGGTCAATGATATGCAATAAAAAAGATTTTAAAAAACTACTATAAAAGTATTCAAACATTTAGTCTGTTAATCTTTAAGGAGAAATTTATTTCAATCGATCTCTAACAAACAGAATGCTTAAGATTCCTTATTTAAAATTACATGTGTGGTTTGCGAATGCTTAAGAAATATAAATGTAACAATTCTTTTTTCTTTACTATGGCTATACCTTTAAGAAATAGAAGTTTAAAAGTCGATTCATTATTAAGTAAAACTCATTTCTCATGTGGTATTTTAATTTGGGAATGACTATTACCTTACTAAAAGCAAACGACGCGACTAAGCACCATCAATACACTGGCAAATATTCTTCTAAGATTTTTATCACGAGTGATCTCACTGATTATCTTCTACATACACTTAGTGCGAATAAATAACTCATAAATGATTAATTCCAATCTACAATTGAATTATTAATTGTTTATATTCTGCATATATTACAAATTAAATATATTTTATGCATATTAAATGGTTTACAACTGAATTATTCAGACAAAAGTGTGTGAAAAGTGTATTCTTTGATATGTATGTTTAGGGGTACTTATTAGCTTTAAAAATTCCTCTTTCTCGATTAATTTGTAACTTATAGTATAAAGTTAAGGGGGTCACTTCACGAAAATCGAATTAAAAATCGATTTTTCAATTTTGATTGAAAAATAAAATACCACTCTTTTTCTTCCTAATGCAATTTAAATTTTTGTTCTAGCTGAATTAGAAGTATTTTTTAATATTTTTTTAAAAAGTTGTTTACATTTGTCAAACCCTCAAACAGCTGGCTGCCACGCCCCTTTCAAATCAAAACAAAAGACACATGCTACTTTTCAGCCTTATCAAATAGTTTAAATTGATCAAAAGAATTCATTTTGATCAGCAGCTTATTCAGGAAAGAAGTGAAGTGAATAGTTGTAGCTGTTTATTTTGTGGTAGCTTGCTTACATGCTGTTTTTTACGCGGTTAAATATAACGAATTTTTGCTATTGTGCAGAATCGGTTTTTTTATCAATGATTTTATAAATATGCCTCAGTTTAATAATAAAACACTTAAAAAACGAAAGTTTGGAAAAATAGGTACGAAAACCGAAACTTTCGAGGAATTAAATGTTGCATAACAGTCAGACAATTCCAACATAAATAATTCAATTTTGAAAGGAAAGTTAGGTAAGTTTAATAAAGAGTATGTTTCTTTTTTAAATTCATTTGAATGTTTTTGTGAAATGACTGACATTGTACTGTTTTCTTGTGCTTTAAAACAACATTAATTACATAAATAAAATGTAAAAAACAAGGTATTCACATAAATTTTGGTTGCCAAATCCAGGATTTGGCTACAAAATTGTTAATATGTTATGATTTTTGTGGTGTTATTAAAACATTTCCTAAGACTAAGTTTACTAAAGTAGTAGTTAATCAAAAAAGATACACAATTACATGAAGTGAACACTAGGCTTTTATATTTTATGAGGTATATTAAAAAAGAAGCAGTTGCGAAAATATTTTGCGGAGTTATGAATTTGTCACCTCCACCAAAGGGGTTTTGCGAGTCCATGCATAAATTAAATAACGCAACATAGAAAGTAGCCAAAGTGTCTATGACGTTAGCTGCTGCCGAAACAATAATGCAGTAATAAATAATAATGGAGGTCCAAATGTACCGTTGGCTATCGATGGTACCTGGCAAAAAAAGGGGCCATACTTCTGTAAATGGTATTGTTACGGCAGTTAGTGGGGACACTGTGAAAATTGTTGATGCTAAAATATTATCGAGGAAATGCTCATGTAATTTTAACGACAATGTACATTGCAATGAGTGTTCAGAAAATGACGTTGGAAATAATACGGGAATGGAAGTTGAAGGTGCACTTTGTATCTTCCATCGCTCAAAGGCATTGCACAATTTACGATATACACAATACTTGAACTTATATGAACTCTAAAGCATGCAAAGCAGTTTTAGAATCTAAACTTTAAAGAGATGTTAACATTAAAAATTAGAATGTGTTGGTCATGTTGTGTGTGAGAAAAGGCTGGGGACACAACTCAGGGTATTAAAATTAAAAGGCAAAGAGCTCGAGGACAAAAAATCTCTAGGATGGCGTAATAGATTGACAGATGCAGAAATAGATAAATTGTAAAGATACTACATTTTGGCTATTCAAATCAACTCAGTTAACTTGTCAGCCATAAGGCAAGATATTAAGGCTATATTTTTGATAAAATCTCCCCAGATTTGAATCTACGACATGGTTCATGCCCCATGGGAGGTGACTTGTGGTGTAGATATAACACATATAAGCGTAAACACACATATAAGCATATGCATGTGTTTATGCTTATATGTGGTTACACATATAAGCATAAACACAACTTACCTATTGCAATTAGGAATTGCATAAAAAAAGTATTTAGAGGTCTCTAGTCTTGCACTTTTATCTAGATGCTTGTTTGATAAAACTCAAAATTTTAGTGAAAGCGTAAATAGTATTTGGTCTATAATTCCAAAAACTGTATATATGAACTTAAAAACTGGAGTACATGAGGCAATGTCTTTATAGAATCAAAGTGTTATTACTAAATTAAAAGTTTTAGATGTATTAAGCATTCAACTCCTGGATTTTACAAATGTCGAGAGTTGCAAGATGTAGATCATGCGTGCATTAAGAAAGCAAAATAACCAGTTTACAATGAACCAAGAAGCTAGAATTAAAAACAAACAATTAAAATGTAGACAAGAAGATAATCTTGCAGATGATACCAGCAATTCAAGTTATAGTTCTGGTATGCATTAGTTAATAGTAAGTTTTTACTTTAAATCTCTATTTCTCAAAACTGTAAATTTCAACACAAAAGGAACATTTTTGAAAAAACTACTTATCTTATAGCCTTGAAACTTTGCACATATATTAACACTATACAAATAAATATTTTAATGAGAGATTTTGTCAAAAATTTTATTCAAAAATTATTTATGGATTAAAATGTACAAGAATTTTCACCGTTTTAAAAATTCTGACATGTTACTCCACATATGAATTTTTAAAAAAAAAACTAATCAAAATTTTGAAAAATGCTCTCATTAAATTAATAAAAACAATACAATGAATGCACAAAAAAAAATTCATGACTGTATAACCAGTCAATTTTTTAAAAATGTTCCTTAAAATTGGTCATTTTTAACATTACGGAGATAGGGAAAATGCTGCGTGAAGTGACCCCCTTAAAAGGAATAATTGAGTAATGTAAAATATTTTTGTTAATCTTTTCCGAAAAGATCAAAATATTTAAGTATCAAAATGTAAGTAAATTTTTGTAAATAATTTAAATATTTAATTTAATGAAAAATAAAAAAAGGCTATTGATTTTGTGACTGTAGTTTCTGGTTTCTTTTTTTAGCTTAAGAAAATGAAAATAAGAAACTTCTGCTATCGTTTCTCTCTCATGTATTTTTTCCCAACAAAAATAAATTACGATATGTATCATAAAGTTATTTATGTATTTAAAGAATAATTGATAATAAATTGCGTACAATTTTTTTAAATAATATATGTATCATTTCTCTTGCAAGAAAGGTTTTTGATCAATATCAATTTACCCTTAAGAAAATTATTATTAAAAATGAGAATCAATTGCTTTAACTAAAGACTTTCGCATAAATTATTTACTGTAGTACAGTGTTTCTAAAACTGGGGGTCGCGCCTACCTTGGGGAGTGATAACCCTACGAGGGGGCACGAGCTTATTGAAAAGTCGAAAAGAAAAGATTATTTAAAAATAAAATTTATTTACTGAAAGTAAGCAAACAAAATACATCCTGACATAATAAAAAAAAACACACATTTGCACTGATAAATGTATCAGTACTTCACAATGTATTTGGAAAAGTTAATTTAACAATTCTAAGTTAAGAGCAAGTTCCCATGGGCTTGTCATATATAAAGTTATATACAAATTTTAGCATGTATCTTAATAATTTGTATGGTTAATAATTAATCCCCTATAAATACCGATTAAAAGTTGTGTGATTTGCACCTCAATGCCACCGTTTTCCATGGAAGAGCGCGTATGTGGTGTATTGAAGGGGGTGAGGAAGAAATAAATAAGCAAATTCTCTGAAATAAGTAAATCCTTCACAAACAATGTCAGAGTCATTTTATTCAATTCCATAGCTTTTGAAGTAATGTTATGGACAGCAGTGCACAGAAAAGATCGTACTTCCGAAAGACGTATTTATAAGACCGGGACAATTAACTCATTAGCTGAGCAAAACGCTTATATACGCCAGTGGCATTTAAGAGGTTAAAGTCGTATTGTAGCTTTAGTGCCAAAGTATATTATTGTTTAATTAAATACATTTTTATCGTATGGAAGGCGGCGATGAAAATAATGATTGAATATTGGGTGGCAAATATTGAAAGTTGGAGAAGCACTGCTGTACATAGTCAACCACCTGTGGGAATCTCATCACTGTATGATTTATCTTAACCTCTCTTACGTGTTTCTCAAATTTAATTGCTTATGAATTTTCAGTAATCTATATGCGAAGTCTGACGGTGAGTTTGACGCAAAAACTCAGACTCCAACACCGATTTATTTCTGATCACAGGAAAGCTGTCAGTCGATGCCGTCTTTATTAGTGTAATACCGTCACTGTGCCTTGCACGTACGTATACCTGATGACCTCGAAGCAATCGCGTGCCACTACCAGTGAGATTACCCCAGAGGTTCTCAAAGTTTAAATATCCGCGACCCAATATTCAATCATAATTTTCATCGCGCCCCCTCATACTATAACAATGCATTGAATTCAATAGTACTATACTTTGACGCTAAAACTACGATACGACCTTAACCTCTTAAGTGCCACCGGTGTATATAAACGTCTCGCTCAGTCAAAATGTTGATTTCCCAGAACGTATATATACGTTTTTCGGTAGTATGAACTTTTTTCTGCATTACTATCCATAAACGTACTCCGAATGCTTTGGAATGCAATAAAAGGACCTTGACACTGTTTGCGAAGGATTTACTTATTTCAGATTATTTGCTTCTTTATTCCTTCCTCCCAATACATCACATATACGCCCCTACGTTGAAAACAGTTGGCACTGGGAAGAGAATCTCATAACTTTTAATCGGCAGTTAAGGGATTAATTATAAACCGTACAAAAAATCACAAAGATAAGTGTTAATTTTATGTATGACAATACCATGTGGTCATTGGGAATTATTAAACTTGCTCTTAACTTAGTATTGTTAAATTAATTTAAAAACATTGTGTAGCAATGATACATTTATAAATGTAATATATCAATGTAGATGTGTATTTTATTTTTTTTTATGTGAGAATGTATTTTGCTTTTTCTATTTTCAGTAAATTAATAATTTTTTTAAATAGTCTTTTGTTTTTGACTTTTCAATATGCTTGCGCCCCTCTCGCAGAGTTGTCACTCCCCCAAGGGGGCGCGCCCCACAGTTGGAGAAACACTGGATTACCCTTTAGATAGGCACAGCAAAATTTTCGGGTATATCATATTATTCGATATTGTTTGTAATACTCTATAAAAGCTCACTAACATTTTCCTGTCTGGGAAAAAATACATCAGGAAGGACCTAAAATTCAAGGCACATGCTAACTCAGGGATGGTGCACGTTGGGCACCATTGTTGAACTCGAAGGTCGTGGGTGTGAGAGGGTTCGAGGAAGAAGCAGACATAATTTTAGAATAACTAATTTTAATTTCAACTTTTAACACTTTACAAATGCACTTAAATAATTAAACCCGGAGAGCAATAAGAAATCTTAACCGAATTTAGTTAACGAAATTAGGCAAGTTACTTATCTTTCTTAAATCCTTTTGTATGATCCGGCTTTCAGCCTGATTGCACGTTCTGCTGTAAGGTTTATATCTTCCACTATTCAGATGGATTCTTGATTCTAATATTAATCCGACGATATGCTACCACCTATTGCTAACATTTGGATTTCTACATGCGATCAACTCTTAACCATTATCTCTCTTAGCCCGCGCGAGTACACAACAATTAAATAATTTCTCTTTTTATTCATTACAACAATATACTAATAAATTTCCAACGCAACAATGATCGATAATAATAAAACTAAATAATGTAATTTGATAACAGACTCAGAATGAAACAATGAATATTATATTTTTAAGTTCATTTTAAAGTTATCTATTACGAACTGTGCTTTTTTCGAGTTTTGAGCGAATTTTCTACGTATTATAATTGCTATTTTTTATCTCCGATGGTGATCGTTTCGATCATGGTGGTTCTTCGTATTCGGGAGGCAAGTCTTTACTTGTTTTTCAGCGTTGTTGCAGATTATATTGAAGTTGATTTTGTTTCTTTCTTAGAAATATTGGGCTGTATTTTGGTTGTTGATATGGAAAAAATTTTATTGGGATTTATTTTGAAAGCGCAGCACAAGTTCAAGAATGTAATGTTTTTGCAGAACGAGATAATGCCAAATGTGAAAGAATTGGAGTCCCTGTAGTACATTCTTTGATGATATTCAAGATGTGCGAGGAACTCTGTCTACAAGCTCAACTTGTTGCTGAATCAGATTGGCAAATATGGGTTGCGAAAACGAAACCTCGCCCCATTCCGAAAGTGCATTCCAAAACGATTCTGATGTTTTGTGAGAATCTTAATCTGGATGCAGAACGTACACTCACCCGGAAGAGAACATCCGTAAGAAAATAAATGAAAGAGGTGACGCTTCTTCCGGTAGTTCACTCCATCAGATTTTTAAAGATTTGTGCGGCCCTAGGATTTGACGTAAAACTGAATGTCGAGATATAATCTTGCACTTTTTCGGAACATTAAAAGGAAATATAACCAAGAATTACCACATCAAACATCTAATTTTTTGAACAATACCAATCTGAACATTAATTCTGGATTGTCTCCACACGAATAATTTTTCTCTTCAATATAGTGCAAAGACATTTTCATGAGAATTGAATGCAAACTCCACTGCATAAAAATTGGGGAGTCTTTCTTATCAAATATATGAGACTTTCTGAAGAATTTTTAACCTGGTAGTATTTGACAAATTTGACTTCGTTCAATTGAAGATAATTTTGGACTAATGAGACGATATCATATTTCATAAAATGCATGAGTTATAAATGGCAATCGTTATCTCCTTCTCACGGGTGAATAATTCACTATCACTATGAACAGGTCATTTTCTTGAAGAACATTTCTTTCTAAAAATAGGTTTCCACTAATATCTGAAAATCCAATATCACTGAAAGCAAGTTATGACAGAATATATAATGCAAGCTTCATGAACAATTCAACCGACTGAAGACTGAAAAAAAAGAACTTTTTAATAAAAATTTATAATAACCAACAAAGAAATATTTTTACCTACATCGAATATAACTCATTTTTCATCAAATATCTGGATGTAAAAATTTACATAATCTGTATTTCGACATTCAACACTCATATTTAAATTTATTTAAAATGATTGCTATTTTGTTCGAATAAGCCAGAATTTCAATAATCAATATGAAATACACAGTAATAATACGATTTAAAAAAAAAAAATGTGAGTTTCAAAATGATAGCAATTAACCTACTAATATAAAACAACTGGTTTGTTACAATTCTATTCCATTTAAGGTATTCGACTACACTAAAATCATTTTAAAAAATTTACAATTTTTTTTATGATTTTATTTTTTAGGCCAACTTATTAGTTTTAAAAAAAATATCAAGTTTTTTTTTTATTTTCCATTCACTAGAACAAAAACTACACGTGTTTTAGTATTAGCAGATGCCATGACTTTATATAAGATGTCAATATTTAATATGCATTTTACTCGAAATATGTTTTTTTCAAAAAGCTCAAACGAGGACAGCGATTACTCAAAGAGTTTTTAAAATAATTTGCTGAAATTTTTTTATGTATGTTCTGTATAACAGTAAAAGTGTTTTAACCTTCAGATTTATCAATCACTGTTTTATTACAAAATTTACAATTCTTTATGTGGATGTAATCACTGTTTTTTAAAGCAATTTCATATAATAACTAAGATAAAGTGCTCTAGTTTTGGTAAAAATTAAAATATCTCTTAATCTGAAAGTGATTTCAAAAATGAAAAGCAAAGTAATACATCAAAATTGAAAATTTGAGAATTTGTTCATTTGCTATTTGTACATAGCGGGCCCCGTTTATGTAATTTTTTGTCTATATTTACCCATTTTAGTAGTTAAAATTTATTTTCTCTTCTTAATTTTAGCCTTTTTTTCTTAAAATGTACTAAATAAATCTAAAAACCACAAAAAAAATTTCCATATCTCCATTTTTTTTAAAAAAAAGTTGTCGCAAGTAGTCGGATACCCTGAATAATTTATGATAAAAAAAAGCACAAAGCTGATTTTTTTAAAAAAAATAATTGATATAAAATTAAAATACTTAATTGAAATAAAGAAAAAAAAGTGTATGTGTGCTTAAGACCACACTATAAAAGGGTAAACTTTTGATTTATTCTGAGCAAGAGAATCCAAATGTGTACTTTGTGTACTATAAATGTGTACTATAATCCAGATGTACTATGTTTTTACGACACTTTCACATAAGGGTGTTAAGTAGTTCTCTTTTTCATGCCCATTCATCTGTGGATTTGTTTATTTCATCCTTTTTCCTTAAAACCGCTTAAAGAATTATGCATTCTTATATATTTACATATGATTAAAATGTCAATTAGTTTAATTATTTAAAAATATTTATATGTAAATTACTTACGTAGATTATATTATTATAATATTATATTTATATAGTACTTACGTACTATTGCGACAATGCAAAAGCTCAAGGTAACTAACCAAGTTAGTAGACCTGATTTCCCCTGTGTCGTACTCGCTGAATCGGCAACCACGTGCTTTCTTTCATAAAATGTCGCTAATACCCCTTTGAGATAATACATAAGTTCCATTTATACAACTTATATAATGCTGTATAAGGCTAGGAAAATTATGTCCTGAGAGCCGTTTTATTTTTTTTAAATTCTTTAAGCCAGCGTTTCTCAAACTGTGGATCGTGTCACCTAGGGGGCGAGATATCCATATGTAGGGGTGCGAGCATATTGAAAAGTTGAAAATAAAAGATTTAAAATAAGTATTAATTTACTGAAAGAAAGCAAAACAAAATACATTCTGACCTAAAAAAATAAATACACATTTACAATGATATAATACAAGTATATCAGTACAGCATAATGTTTTTGATAATTATTTATCAATATTCTGAACTAAAAATAAATTTAATTCTTATTAGTGAATCTCATGGGTTTGTCATATACAAAATTTAATACTTATCTTGGTAATTTGTAAGGTCATATTGTAGAGAGCCTTAGCTTCAAATTGCGTTACTGTATGGGGGGTCGATGAAAATTGTTTTTGAAAATTGGGTCACAAATACTGAAAGTTTGAGAATCACTGTTACAGTAAAATATATTGAATAATATTTCTGAAATAGCACTTTGTGAGAGTCTAATTTTTTTAATTCGTCAACTCTCGAAAAAGATAGTAAATTTGTTTTGCTTATTATAAATAGGGGATCTCTGGTATAAATTTCACAGATATTGAACTAGACTTACGTGCCCGAAAGAATAATATAGAATTATACTCTTCAACAAGTCACGCTTCTGTACAGTTACACTGTACGAGTCTGTCCTTGATGTGTTAATAAGTCACAAATTCGATGTAATGTTATCTCCTTATTCTAAGGTGAGGGTTGTTACCAAAAAAAAAAAAGTGAATTCAGGTTCTTTTTCATAATTTTATTGTAAACGATAAACACATAACATGCAATACATCAACTGTAATAAAAATCACATGATAGCATAAATTGTAAAAATTGATTCAACAAAAATGAATCGAAACAATAATTATCGTTGTCACAGTTATAAATGAAATAATTTATTAATTCATAGCTAACTGCTCGAATTTTCCCTTCTGATAGGAAAGATAAGCATACAATCTTATTTTGTAGGGATTAACAGGAATTTGTGACTCGAATTGTCACAACTGTGAAGAGCCACATCGGGCGAAAACATTACATCATAATTTGGGGCCGTCGCAGCATGCAACTGGTTACCGCATTTAGCGTTATTGACATTATGAGGATCCAACGGTATATAAATAGTGTGTTGTGTTCGGTAGTATTACGCTTCCTTCAGGGTATACCCGACTGCGCTTACTAGCTATAAATTATCCTTCCACACATGTATCAGTCCAAAAGCTCTGAAAAGTACTCAGCTTTGCTTCCCACAAGTGGCCGCGGTAGCCGAGTGGTAAAGGTATCAGATCGTGGCTTACCTTGTCTCGAGTTCGAGCCCAGTACCACTAAAGACCCATCGTGTACAGGAGCAATGCACGTTAAATCTGTCGAGAGCTGAAACGTCCTCCTGTTGGTGTGGTAGTTAGGAGAGGGTGGTGCCAGCTCAGGTGTCGTCCACGTCACTTGACCATGGTTCAAAATTACGTGGTCTGTCGCCAAAAGCCCTCGTGTAGCTGAACAGTGCGACGTTAATATTCAATCAATCAATTTGCTTCCCACAGGTTCCTCACAGATTCCATAATGGCGTTGGCATCACTGTGTCAGGAGGATGTATTTAGAAAATGTTTAAAAAATTATGGTCTTCTTTTCCTCAGGCCACAGTTCGTATATTCATAAAATCTTCCACAGTATGTTGCTGCTTATACCCTCATCAAAGGTTGATAACGTTGCTGCTTTCTGTAATCTGGTATCAAAATAAATCAAACAATATTTATTGTTAGATGCGGCTATTCTATTCGTCGATTTCAATCTCATTCTACGCATGTTTTAGTAGTGTTGAATTTTCATTATCTTATTTGATATGCAGATGTTATATGGACAGACATTTAGATAAGTTTATAAATTTAGAATGAATTTGTGTGTGAAAAAAAAAATTCTTTTTGCAGCAAACTTATTTTTGTAAAATTAAGGGTTTTTTTATAGCTATTTAGAAAGTTTTTTATTAAACAATTAGATAGAATACTGTATAATCAGGAAGACTATCGTATTCTGAGTTGGATAATGTGAAGGACATATTTAAATATAGGAAATTTTTTATATATACAAAGAAGAAACAAATTTAGATCGAAAAACTTATAACTGTGCTTTATATCTTTCTAACTACCGAGTATATCTCACAACTATACATGTAATACAAGTAACTTCAATAGAAAATACTCGTACACACATCAATAATTTCTTAAAATTGATGTGACAAGTTTTAGTTTTATAAATTTTAACTAAAACATATATAGACATTTCATAAAACTTTCATTTTGAATTCTGTACCAAAAAACTTTTAATCTACATAAATTTGCATTAATTTTGGTGATTCAGTCTATTCTAGAAGTTTTAAAAAAATTAACAAAAAGTTTGACACTCTGTTAAAAGCACAAGATTTTAACTTCATGAAAAAGATACATTTTTGAAATTATTAAAAGAGTAATTTATTTTTTTGAGGGAAAAAAAAATCTACAAGCGACTTATTTGTCTACTCTTATAAAAATCAGATTACACTGCCTGACAGAACAAAATGAAATCTCTCTAATGCATGGGCATATTAAGGCATCTCTATACAAAATGGAACATGAAAGTTAATGCCTCCGAGATGCTTTAAATTAAATAACGTCGAAAGAAAGTTGGATAATAAAATTACTGAAAATACGCCACCATCCTAATCTCATACAGAACTGTATTAACAGCTCATTGTTCATAGTTTCGTGAGATAAGTCTATTATACTTAAAGGATTTTACTGAAAGTCTTTGCTCTTCAGCTTTCTTTGTCCTATATAAATGAATGTATTGACACAATATGAAAAAATAGCCTTAAAAACTGCTTCAGAAATTAAATACATAGAAGTTGTTTATTTCACAGGATACGATAAACTCATAAAGATTTGATTATTTTAAACACCTCTATTTTTTAATATCATTTGCAAGGATATTGAATGTTCTCTCAGACTATTTTTACACACTCCGCTTAAGTTCGTTAATCACAGCTAATTCATCTGAAAAATTTGACTTAAATGACAAGGTCTGTACCTGAGATGGCATCCAACTATCAATACAACACTAACGTTACACTTGGGTTTTGTATGTTTCAAAAGGTTTAATGTGCATCATCCCTCAACACGAGGGGTGTTTAGAGGAAAAATAGAACGCAGCTTGATTAAAATATCACCCCCCTCCCCATGCTCGATGCCAAAACTCTCGGCTATCACTTCCACTTCGGCGATCTACTTTTCGTTAATGTTTTATTTCACTTTCAAGCTCAGACTACAGTATGGGGTAGGATCCTATTTTAGCCCACTGATTTGACGACATAAATCTGGTGCTAAATTTTTGTAGGATGTTTTGTCAAGTTAGAAGCCTTGTCACCTGGCAAGAATTGGCAGTGATGTGACGAATGGAATTTTCCTATTTTTGAATGAAAGAAACAAGAAAGAAGCGTTTGATTGGTGTATTGATGAATAATTGATGGCATCATGGTATGAATATCCGAAATGTGGAAAGAATACGCATTTGTTACAGAGAAATTAAGATCATTACTTAAATCAACATTAAGTATGTATTTTCTATGTTTTTTCCACTATTGCATTTTAGAAAAAATTTCTTTTTCTTATGTTTTAATTCTTAAAGCCATTTCATAAACGTTCCACTTCTTTTGGTGCCATTTGGCTTTATAGGTATAGTAATGCTCTGATAATCAGTGTGAAAAGGGTTCATATCTTATATTTCCAAAGGTAATTGTACTGCAGGAATAATGCATATTAAATTAAGTCTTAACTTAAGTTTTGGTATGAAAAGGAAAGATTGTTGCTAGATAAGCTGACGACTTTATCTTCTCCTTCTTTTTTTATCTGCTTTACCTCTTATATATGGTTCAAAATCATATAACAAGGCTCAAACACATTATTAAAATTCGAAGGTAAGCAAGCGTATCTATCTATCGATCGATCTTTGTTTGTTTGTTTGAATATACGTCTATCTTCTCACGAACAGCACAACGCAGAAACTCGTCAAAGGTTCCAAAAGATTAGGAATGATCCAAAAAATCCGTTTTTAATTTTTATATTCATATATTACAATTAGTTAAAAATATATTAATTAAAAACCTTAAAATGCATAATTGTATTACTCCCGTTGGTATTTTATTCCGCCGAGCGTCATTGCCATTGCAGCGGAGTGAAGTTCCAACTTTCCTCACGTTTTAAAAAAAAATCATCTAATTCTTGCTATCAAACTCAGTAAAAAATAATTATAGAATCGGAAAGATCATTTTTTTCGCCAAGATACGGTATAATTTTTTTTTTCACAAAATAATGATCATTTTTATTTTTTGCAATTTTTTCTAAAATTAGTCAAAACTGATACGTTTTTATAAAATTGATTTCTAAATAATTCCCTTTCAGTTTCTTTTCGCAGTAATGAATTGATATTCTACAGTAAAAAAGTTCAATTATTCATTTAAAAAATAAAATGCCAAAAACTTTTTTTTTTTTCAAAAAATACTCAAAATTTTAATTAAATAGTTTATAACTTCGTTATTTATGAAGATAATCTCACGAAACTTTTTCCAGTGTGTAGAATAATATTATCCGTAATCTGTCCAAAGATTGAAAATATTGCTTAAAAATTGCGGATTTAAAAATTTTTTTCTCTTTTTCGCTTTTTTCCCTTTTTGCGAGAAATAATTTAAGTATTATTTTTGTAACATTTTTTGTTTTCAAATTACTGTTATTTGCAATCGATGTGTTAAGTTTGAAAGCATTAAATTAAAAAAATTTAAGCCTTCAAACACAAATAAAAAAAATAATAAAAAACTTTTTCTTAATACGATGGCTGAAAGTTTTGCGTATGAGCGACAGGTCACTCTTTTCGAGGTTTCAGTTTACAAATGGAAAATGGAGCCGTTAGCATTGAGTGATGAAAGGTTAGGGAAATATCCCTTTTTTTTCTGTCCACTGTGCAAATAACATCTGAGTGTTTTGTGCATGTGCGAAGAGACCTATCGATAGTTACGGCTCAAATCAATTGTTTATGACTTTTAAGCTGAAGCGGATTCCTTTAAAATATTTATGGATTTTGTTATTTTGAAAATTTCTATTTTTCTGTTTATTTTCATACACAAATTATTCTTTAAAAAAAAATGTACCTTTTTGTTTCCGGGGGCTGAAAAAATTCACCTAAAATTTTGCCAAAAATGTCAGTAGTAATTAATTAATTCATCCTAATTACATTCTTTATATATATTTCATTCTTTTTGATTACATTTTTTGCTTATTCGCATTCATTATGTAATAAAATTTAATGTCTGGTTGATTAGCAATTAATTACTTGCAATTGTAGTGTGGCATCATTTTACAATTTATTTTCGTAGTATTTGAAATTTTGTCCTTTCTGGACAAATGTGAACTTCTCATATTCAACAAAAGAAAGCCGTGCGTATTCTACTATTATTTTTATTAATATTGCTATAATTTCTGTTTTAGCTTTTTTTAACAGGTTTTTTTAATGATTATTGTTATTTTTTTTATTCGTTTTGCATTCATTATTTTTTAACATTAATAGTTTTTATAAATTAACATCACGTTGTGTTATTCAAAAATTCTTTATTTTACTATCATATTAATAAAATAAGAATTTCTATTTCAGCTTTTTTTAACTGGCTTATTCATTGTTTATTAATCAATATCGTTTTTTTTCTATTTTTTTTTTTGGGGAGAAAAAAAAGAAACTTTTGTATATTAGCCCCAGCGACAAAATTTGGGACTGTTTTAAAATTTTGTCATCTAAGAAAAAGGAAATGGTTTTTCGAATTCCGGTCTGTTGAAAGAAGCTTGATTCAATGAAAGCCCAAAATTTCTTTTTTGATATTTTTTAATTCCCGAAGAATATTTCAATATAAATTAGAATAGTTCACACGTAATAACACAGTTCACAAGTAATAAATACCACAAGTTAGAATTTCGACACAAAAAAATATTTCAAAAAAAGAATGTTTCACTAGTAATGTTTAAAATCTAAGAACGATACATGCACTACTGTTGCCACAAGACCGCTTCAAAAGGGAAAAGCGGCTCATTTCAAAAACGCTACCTAACGGTTTTTACTATTCAACATACCCCCCCCTTGAAACCCGAAATTTCAAGAAGGAAAGGTTAGGGTTTTACAATGATGAAATACAGATAATAATATATGATAAAATAAGAATAAAAAAAAATTTAAAATTTAAAAAGTTAAAATTTTTTGAGATTTTGGGTTTAAAAAGAAAAATTTCCTTGTTTACATTTCTAGTTAATTGTCCGTATTTGGTATTTACACTCACAACCCCGTCCCCTTTTGGTCAGGCCCGAAAAAAGTTTTTTAAATTTTCGGCCAAGAGTCCATTTTAATGGAGTAGTTTGTTCTTTCTCGACAAAAAACCATATTCCTAATTTAAGATTTGGTTTATTTTTCCACCACTTGGCCCCTAGGTTGAAGTCTATGTAAATACCCCGGGGACCAGCGATCCCAGAAGTACTGACGTAGTCTTTGAACCCCGGGTTCCATCTTTCAGAAAGAGCTACAGACCTTGAGGGCTGAGATGGATCTGGAAACTGATGAATAGGACCTCCAACTAAAAAGGGGGCCGGAGTCAATGCATTGAAGCCCGGACGGATCTGGAGGGGCTTTTGTAAAGGTCTTGAGTTAAGACAAGCCTCTATCTGTATCAAATAGGGTAGAACACTCTTAAAAAATTAAGAAGTACAGAGTTGGTTCCCTTTTAGGAGTAATTTTTTTGGGCACTCTTGATGGCTGTTTTCCCAAAACCCCAAAGTGGGGGAGTATATGGGGGGAATAAAAGACCACTAAATTTCCCCTTTTGACAGAAAAAAAAATTTTTGTACTTCTTTTTTGTTTCCCAACTCCACGAGTTTTCCCGGAGACGAAGCACCTTTAAAATTGGATCCATTATCCGGGTTTGATTTTCCGGACAAGCCCTTTCCCAAGCAATGAAACGACGAAAAAGGGCTAGAAATGCAGCAGTCGATAAACCCGGGAAACAAGTTCAAGATTTTACAGCCTTGGTAGAAGTACAAATAAAAAAGACAAATGTAGGATTTAAATTTTCCCCACACTTCGTTTATGAGCACATTTGGTGGTAAAGGCCCAAACAAAATCCAAGCCAAAATTTCGAATGGACAAAATTTTAAGGGGAAATCGGATTGGGGGTTTAAATCACCCATTAGGGGAAGGGGATCTAAAGATTCATCTTGAAGCAAATTAGACATTTTTTTGGGCGTGTAACGAACTACTGATCTACCATCCAAAAACCCAAATTTTTGTCTTATCAATGACAATGTCAGTTGGGGAACCTGCATGAAGATAAGTAATGTGGTAAAAGGTTTTTACCTTTCTAGTAAAACCCAGTTTTTTGGGAAAAAGCATGGGATTTTTTTTGGTCTATGATAAAAAAGTATTCCTTGAAAGTCTGCCCCCCTACCCGAAGAACTCCTCAAACCCACAAAACAGGTTCAAATGGAAGTAATTTTTTATTTTTTGGTAAAGGGTTTTTGAACAAGCCCATTTAATTTCATTAAAATTTTTGGTTGAATCAAACGCACAAAGTAAAAACCCGCAGTAGAAGTTCCGATGATTTAAAGGGAACAAAAGTTCTTGAGACTGGTGAACGACTTTTTTTTTATGAATCTAAAAAATCCGGGCACAGACACGAACTAATTTTGAAAAAGCCTTTTATTTTTGTCAATAAATTCTGGAAAAGGCACAATTTTAACACATGAAAGAACCAACGCTCTTTTTTCCCCAATGCATTACCCGGGAAAGGAGAACGTCTCTGGGTTTTTTGGGAAATGACTTTTCATTCTTGGGTTGTTTTAAACCAGGGGTGAACCATTGAGGATCATGAGCAAAAAGCTGGGACGGTAAAGTCCTCTCTTACCTAGATCGGCGGGATTATAAATTTCCCAGAAACATGACACCATTCAACTGATGGAATTGTTTTTTGGGCCCAAACCCTCTTTTGGGCCCTAAAATTTCCCAGGGGATATGGTTCGGGTTTTTAGCCGCAAAAAGTAATTGTCGAATCCGCCCGGGCAATGGTTTTGTGAATAGATAGAGGAAACCCCCTTAACACTACTTGTAATACATTAGACAGAAAACAACGCTGCCCCTCAGCTCAAGTCGAGGTAAAGTTGGAGTTTTAAGGGGGGCCCAACTTGTTTTAGAAGTGAAGGAGACACTGATGAACCCCCGGATGAAAATACTTTTTGGAGGAAAATTGCTGCACAGTATGCTTTTTCCGGAGGAATCAAAAAAAGGCATGTTTTTCTCAAGTTGAATGTATGAAGGGTGGAAAGGGACACACCCCCGGTTTTTTTTTCATTTTTGGGGATAAGATGAATTTCCCTTTTTCCCGGAAGGTTCCCCACTGTTTTTTTAAAAATTTTCCCGGGATTGGTTCGCCCCTTTTCTAGTTTTTAATTTCCATCCCTCTTGAAAAAAGGTTTTCATAAAAACGAGGCGAAAAAAAGCCCTAAGGGATCAAACACACGAGCTTTTCAAAAAGGGAATTTCTTTTTTGAATACCCCACTTCTGTCCTTGTAATAAAAACCCAACTGAAACTGAAGAAATCAGATTTGGGATTCCATCAAATCCCAAGGTTTTATTTCTTCATCATTTTCACCACTTTAAGATTTTGATTTTCGGGTTTTTCCTTTTGATCCTGTTTTCCCGTTAGACTGCCACTTCCGAAGATTAAAACCCTCCCTTTCTCATCATCCCCCTTTGGTTGCCAGACGAGTTCAACTGTTTCCCCTTTTCAGTCGCGGCACCACTTAAAAATCATCTACGAAAAAATGATGAAGAGTAGCGAATGAAGCCAAAGGATACCTTTCCTTTTCATCAAGGGGTTGAGTCAAGGTTCGAGGGAAAAGTATGGTAAATGGGGGTCCCAAGTGACAGGGGTTTAAACCCCATATTCCTTCACTAGCTCCTTTGGATTACTCCATAAAATTCTTTTTCCAATTGGTATTTTCCGATGAGATTTTTTATTTGACGGAACATCTTTCCCGTCTGCACACACGCTTTTTGGGAAATGTTCTAAAAAAAAGAAATTTTGGATACACGTCTCGTTGCACTCGGGGTCCAACCATTAGTAGATCATTAAGAGAATGCCCTGTTTTTTTGGTTTTGGGGGTTGATGCATCGAAGACAACCCTCAATTTTGTTGTTGTACTTGAATCCCCGTTGAACCGCGTGATGAGGAAGATAATTTTTCCTTTTTTTAAGCGTAGTCATTTTGGGGGAACAAGCCCCAAATATCCCCAAAAGTTAAATATTCCTCCATAAAGTTTCTATATTGAGAATAAATCGCGGTTTCGATTAGTGAATGTTCTAATGAATTGAATCTTCGAATAGCTGTTTCCCTCTCAAACCCCCTAATTTAGATGGTGGTGAATGAAAGGTAATCGCAACCCCATATCGTCCATCCTCATTTCTAACATGGTTTCCCTTGGGAAAAAATCTTCACATGCCCTTTCTTCCTGGATTAATAAGCCAGCTTCCCGGTACTGAATCTAACTTTAAAAATTACTCACTAAATCGTCAGTTCCACCTTGGGTGCTTTAAAGGTTTAAGAAAACATCTCTTCAGAAGGAACATTTCCCCGCGACTATCCCCCCCTAAATCTGAACGAACTGCAAATGGTCTACTTTTCCCCAAGGGAAAAGAGATTGACCCCCTTTTGCATTGGAAGAGCTATGTTTACACCCCAAAGAGAATATCTATGGGGCCACTCCCCAAAAAAAGTAGGGGTCAGCTAACTTTAAATACTAAAAAGGGTCGGGGCCAAGAAGAATCTAAACTGAAAAAGGTGGAAGTTGACCCACAAAACTTATTAACTACATATACTGAAGTTACAAAGGAAATATTAGATGTAAAAAGAGGTAACCCCATTAGTTCAAATATCTGATGTCCAAGACATGAAATGCGTACATGTGCTTTGTTTCCTAGGCAATCCCAAATCTTTCCAAACAACTTTAGTGATTAAGCAAGCCTGACCCCGGGGCAAAAAAGAACACGACACAACTGAGTTCCACCGAAAGAATTATAAAAAATTGACTAGTGCAGTACATAGAAGCCCAAAAATTGGGAAACGAACCCCGAACAAAAAGTTATTTCTTGGATTATTTAAAATTAGGGGGATTTGGGCCCGGACAGAATTAGCATCGGGGGTAACTGGGTGAAAACACTTGGGTGAAGCTGAAAGTACTTTTAATTATTAGCATCTCTAGGAATGGAAGAAATTTGGCTCATTAGGAGTCATAAAATTTAAAAAAGTGTGATCTTTCCCCCCATTTTCGACACTTATTTTGCCAAAACCCGACTTCCTATGAAATTGAGTCAAACAATTTGAAGCAAATATTATTCCCCATTTTTTCAAAAAATTTACTCTCTTTGAAAGAAAGATTTTTAAATGCATCCCTTTATTTAAATTATGATTGTTCTGACAGTAAGTACAATGCAGTTTGGGAAACCCCGGGAAACAACTAGTGTTACTTTCTTATTACTAATGTTTTTTTTTAACTCCATAACCTTCAGTCAGGGGTGATCTTGCATGATTGAAAAAATTTTTAAAAGCTCGCTGAGGAAGGAATTTTTTTACTATCTAAAGACCTTTTTCCCCCAACCCCCTTGTGGTTGAGTCTAATTTAAATTGAATGACAAACATTGAATTATATTCTGTACCCTCGACCTTGAGATCCAAAAATCTCCAATAGTCGAACGCATTCCTTTGTCAATCGACTAACTTTAAATTTGAGCATGGGATTCCAAAATTATCGGCAAAAATTCATAAATTTTTTTTAAAGGAGTCAATATTTCACGCTTATGAAAAAAATCTTTCCTTTAAAAAAATCCCAAGCAATCCCGAAAATTACCATCTTTTATAGGAAGTGGCCCGGGCCATTTTTCTTGACATTCCCTTTTTAAAACCCCCTTTAAGGGTATTGTAATTTTTTTAGCACCAGTTAAATTTTTTATTATTGGAACAAACTGCTTAAAAAGATCCGAGAAAGTCAACCATTCATCAATAACTCCAGAAAAATTTGGAAGCGACAAAAATAAAGTTTAAAATTTCCTTTGAATCAAATTTCTAGTATGAGTTACCCCTATTTTTATTTGTTTTTTTTTAGTGCGAGACCCGTCTATCTAATAAAATTAACATTTTCCCATGTATGAACAGCTCTTGTTTTTTTAAGATATAACCTCAATTTCATTTATCCCCAAAACAAGGCTAAACAAATTTTCAAAAAGGGGGGTTTAATTCCCCCCCATTGTATCAAACCTATTTTTTTTAATTTTGAAACCCCGGAAGAATCCAAAATTTATTAATATCCCCTAACGTTTTATTTTTTTTAAAAGCGTTAGTGATGATATAATGGCTTTTTTTGGTTTTTAAACACGCTTTTAAATTTCATATTTAAATTTTGAACAATTAATGATCAGAAGAATTCCCTTTTATAGCTATTTTAATTCAAATTAAAAAAAGTAACACAAGTGCTTTTCACATTCGGAAACCCAAACGCAATGACTCACTATAAAAAGGGGAATAAAAAAACAGAAAAAAACACTAAATAATTCTTACAGAAATAAATCACATTCAAAAAGTACTATAGCGAACGCATACACAAAAAACATTCAAAAATATGAAAAAAATGAAAAAGACTCAACCCCACCTAACTATCCAGAAAACTCCCCCGAAGAAACCAATGGAGTAATCCACTCCCCCGGAAAAATGTCGAATGAAGGTCCCAAAAATGGCCCTTTTAAAAAAAAGAAAACACAAATTTTAAGGTTCCCAAAGGGCCCCAAAAAAAACCTTTAAAAGTTTAAAATGCCCGGGGCGATCGGACCATTAATTATGTATATTAGCACCAGCGACGGGAAATTTGGGACTGTTTAAAATTTTTCATCTAAGACTAAAGGTATCGGCTTTTTTTGAATTCCCCGGTTTTGTTGAAAGAAGCGTTCAATGAAAGGGACCCAAGGTTTTTTTTGATATATTTAATTGCCCAAAAAATATTTCAATATGAATAGAATAGTTTCCCTGCAATATTAAAAATTCACAAGTAATAAATAGTTCACAAGTTAGAATTTCGACACAAGAAATATTTTCACAAAAGAAAAGTTTCACTAGTAATGTTTTCATCTAAGGGAAAATTCAAATTTTCTGTTGCCAAAACCGCTTCTAAAAAAAAGGGGTCACTGCAACAGCGCTACCCCGGCTTTTTCTATTCAAACTTATCTGGCAATGGAAAAATGTTTTAAAAAATTTCTAAAAAAGGGGAAATTTTAATGGCGTTAAAAAGGGGAAAACCTTTCACACACACCCGGGAAAAAGCTAGAGGAGGGAAAAGGGAAATTTTCCCCTGACAATATGGTTTTCATTCAAAAAAGTTCGTGCAAAAGCAGGGTAAATGAAGGAGAAACAATGGAAAAAAGAAAAAAAATTTGAAAAAGGGGTTTTAATGACATTTTTATAACAATCAATTACATCGTTCCAAAAAACACCTGCCAGAAGTGCTGGCGTCAATGAAGTAAATAGGGAAAATTTAAAATAAATTAAGTTATACACTTTGATAAAAGCCCGTGCAAACGGGGGATAAGTGGAAGGAAAAAAAAAAAAAATTTAGTTTTCCCAAAAGAATAATGGAAGTGCGGATTTTGTGAAGGGAAGGGAAAATTTATCAAATTAGAGAGAGCCCGTGCAACCCCGAGCCATGCAGCTAGTTGTTAGTAAATCTCGTATTTTTCATGTGCAATGTTTTTGAATCAATCAATTGAACTTCCTTGTATCCATTTTCTTTAAGGAACATCCCTAATACCAACAAAATGTCTATTAGTTTGTGACATTTTACATGAGTTCAATACATATCTAATAGAAATAGGTGGTTATAAGTGCTATTGATATCAGTTTGAAAAAAAACACTTTAAGAAGAAAGAGATTTCTTTTAAAGAAAAAACTATATGTAAAATTGAGTAAACACAGTTTAAAAAAAAAAGAACTGGAAAAATCTCTGAAAAAGTGGAATTATGGAAGCTTTTAAAAGAAACAACTATGCAAATTCATTAATTTTTATTTGATAGCAAAATGAAAAATGTAAAGATTTTGGGGAAATATAAGATATATTGATTCTGGTTATGCTTTTGATCACTGAATTTTTTTTTTTTAGGAAGAAATTAAATTTTTTCCCCAGAAATTATGAGTAAAAATTAACATACATACTATTTTGATCATGTTGAACATGAAATATGGAATAATAATTACATAAAAAAAAAAACACTGTTGTATTTTTTAAATTTTTTAATGTAAAGCAAAATAATTTCCTTGTACCTAAGTATCATTTGGAGCTAACAGAAGTAAGTAAAAGGAGCAACAAAAAAACCTAAGAAAATAAAATCTAACTTTGAAATTCAGAATTATAAAATAAAATGGAGGGAAAACGTCACAAAATCAAATCAATGAAGTTACAAAAACAAATCAAAGTTTTAAAGTCAAATCAATGAAAAAATTATAAAATTAAATGAATTAAGTAACAAAATTAAGTCAGTTAATTTACGAAGTTGAAACAAAGAAATATTATTTACAAGTAAATAAAATCACAAAACAATAGGAATGCAGCTTTACTGAAAATCAACCAGGAAAAAATTAGGAGGCCAATTAATTTTAGGAGTACCCAGTATGACTTGCCGGAGTTTTCTTTTCTTCATTAACCTTGAACAAAAAAGAATAACATGTTCAACACTTTGCGAACTACCAGCATTGTAGTAACAAATTTCGGAAGGGTAAATGCTAAATCTGCTGAGGTATTCTTTAAATTACCATGACCTGATGAAATTAAGAAGTTTTAAAACTTAAAAAAAATGATTGAAAGAAAGTATTTGTGGAATGGTCGGGAAAATCTTCTCTGTCAGTAACCAGGGAGATGATTGAGTGTACAGATTTTTCCAAAGAATGACAACTTTTTCTTGAAAAGGATTTGGGAATATTACCGAAAAATAATACCACACTTGTAGGTTTGTCACAAAGTCTTAGCCGGGAAATCAGCCTAGGAAATTCCAGTATGGCCATAAATATGTTTTAAAATATGGTTAGTATTTAAAAGTTAAGCAGTAAAAACGGTACGTTCATTTTAATTTCTTAATGAATGATATTGTTGCGAATTTTATGTAAATAGTGTAAATAATCTGTATTTGGTTGTGTAATGCATTTTTATTACTCTATGTTATATTTATTTTATGTTAAAACTGTAATATTCATATGCAATGCCCGTTCCTTACGCTATAGTGACGATTCAATGAGAACTTGGCGAAATCTTGGCGATAGAGCCAAGTTGGCATCATATTTAACGACCATGTTGGCCACCAATTTGGAGACCATGTTGACGCGTTTGGGACCCTCTAGATTCTTCTAGAAAGTAGTGGATCTCGCCACTAATTTCACGCATTATGACGCGGGCGGATTTTTCTGGAAGTTTCCACCGGATCTATAAATAGAGCAGTGCGCTGGTGAGAGTGAGTGGTGCGCAGTGAGCATTGTTTTGATTACCGATTAGCTCGGCTGTGCTTGTGAATAATCTTTTACATACGTGTGTTTTAAACATTGATACTTATGTTTGATTGCTGTTGAAGATGTGAAGACCTTCGGAGATTACCCTGTGAATATTGCTGGAATCCTGTATTTGAAGAATTGGAATTTCCAAAAATAATAAATTCGCATCGTTTTTTAAATAACTTTATTTTTTCTTGCGGCTGTTTTGCATAAAATCCTTGAGCCCGGATCTACGTAACGATATTAAATTTCAATATCATTACGAAAAATTACAAATGTAAGCCTACACGATTACTAATTTTGCTTCCATTGGTAAATGCATTTGAAAGTATGTGGGAGATCTCAAAAGAGGCGTGAGAGAATATTAATGTCGCACTATTCAGCTACTCGAGGGTTTTTGGATGGACCTCGTCATCTTGAACCACGATCAAGTGACGAGGAAACACCTAAACTGTCACCTCCATCTCCTAACTTCTACGACCTTGTACGTTTGAGTCTCGATTTATTTAATTTACATAGGGCCTCTTTGAACGTCGAGTCTACAGCGGTATTAAACTCAAACTCATGACACACCGACTGCGAGTCCATTACCTTGACCTCTAGGCTACGACGGCCCTGAAAAGAGGTAATGGGCAGTCTTAGGTATACACAGAAAATGCATAGGTATTTCAACTTGCCCTTTGTTAATCAGATATTATAGTTTGAAAAGATTTACAAAATGAAAATATTGTTTTTCTTTGTATTAAATGTTTGCATTCTTAAGACGTATTTGTTATTTGCTATAAATATATGGCGAATGTGTACACACACATCTTTGAATTCCTCACAGAATTTTTTTGTGAACACTAGACGTGAAATCGACTAAGAGCTTAAGGTATCCGACTACGTTCGGAACTGTGATTTTAAAAAAGAACATAAATGGATAATTTTCATGATATTTAGTGTCACTCAGATTAGAATACAATGCATAAAATTGTTTTAAGGACATTTTGACAAAAAAATTTATTTAAATACAATATTTCGGCAAAAAACTAACTTAGAATAATTTTTTTTCCAAATGTTCTCCTTTTGTGAAAAATGCTTCTATAATAATAATATTTTGCCTGTATATAGCTCAGACCTCTGTACAGAGGCTCAACTAGAATTTTTGAAAAATTCACATTATTGTCAGAGTTACCACCAACTGAAATCATTATTGGCATTTTTTTCTTAGCATTGCTCCCCTCTGTTGTCGTAAAACATGGATAAACCCACTTCTAAGTTATATATTTCAAAAATTCTAGTTGAGCCTCTGTAGAGAGGTCTGAGCTATATACAGACAAAATATTATTATAATAGAAGCATTTTTCACAAAAGGAGAACATTTTGAAAAAATATTATTCTAAGTTAATTTTTAGCCAAAATATTGTATTTGAATAATTGTTTTTGTCAAAATATCCTTAAAACAATTTTATACATCTATTCTAATCGAAGGGACACTAAATATCATGAAAATTATTCATTTATGCGCTTTTGCAAACTCACGTTTCCGAACGCAGTCGGATACCTTAAAGCATAAACATTGCAATGACACCTACATTTATTTGCAAAAAATATTTTACATTCTTTATTTAAGTTTTAAGTTGAATGACACTAATGATTTTAGTATAGTATACTGAATTGTAGCTCAATGTAATAGGAAGTAATAATAAAGGATTATAGTTATAGACTACTTTTACAAAGAAATTAATTTTACTAAATTTTTAAACATTTTAATACTATTTTAATATTAATATAATACCTTGTATTACTGTGAAATATATTAATACTATTTTATAGAATGTTAAAATAAAAGAAAATGCCTGTGAGAAAAAAAAATTTTAAGATGGTTTTTTTTTTAAAAGGTAAGAAGTTATCCATTTACGAAACTGTAGAAAGGATACTTTGATTGACTTGTTTTGTTTACCATCTTTTCAATCCTCTGACCAAATATTTATTGTATAGTTTTCGAGAATAAATATGCAAGAGTTTTTAACTGAAATGAATAAAAAGTTACATTTTCACTCAAATTTCTTTTCGCTTTTTAGCAAACAAATAAACATCTAAGGGATTTTAACTAAAATGAATAAAAAGATACATTTTCGCTGAAACTTCTTTTTGCATTTAAGCAAGCTACGCACACGTTTAACCGACAAGTGTACAGATTTTTATTTTTCAATAATGATGGAAACATAAACATGTTTATTCTTTTATATTTTTCATGTTTTGTTGGAAAAAAAAGTGTTGAATGTGCATAAAGTTCCTGAAACTTTTGTAGTGGAAATAATAAAAGGAAACCTGAAAAACAGAAATGAATCCTATTGAAACTATTCAAAGATAGGGATATTTGAGTTTACAAAATATTTCAAAAGACTATTATACCAATGTGTTCCCAGCTCTCGAAACTCTTTGAAGTACTATTTTTTTAATATTTTGTTTCAATAATTATAATATCTTGTACTACTGGAGATTTTTGTTTTGTTTTGTGTTAAATAGCAGTATCAAAAATCAGAATTTTTTTTTCAGGTAGAAAAATGCCCCCCCATTATATTAGTACAGATTCCTGTATTTATAACACAAAGATTTTCACTATGTAATATATTAAAATTTATTTCAAGTATGGCAATGTTGCTTAAGGGGAAGTTTTTTTACTTCAGTACTTTGTGTAGTATTGAAAACTGTGCAGGATATTAAACCACAAATAGGAAATGTGATTGTTCGAAACTTCCTCAAACATACTAATGGTGACGTAGAAACAAAACATCACTCTAACTGAAGCTTCTATATTTGTATTTAAACCTTCTGAAACAATTATTTGCAGAAAAAATATTTATTTAAATGATTTCACGTACTTCAATAAATAATGTTCGAAATTTCATAAAGATAATTCCAATCTCGTTAAATTTATATAAAAAACTGCAAACATAGCGAATACAAACTGTTGTAGAAATACGTCACAAAAAAAGGCATCACATAAAATAGATGAATAAAAAAATTTTTATGAAGTAAAAAATAATAAATAAATTTTATTTTATGCTAGATTTGGAAATTCCTAATTTTTAGATCGAGTGTAAATGAAACTTTTCAAAACTTCAAAGGCTCACGAAATTAAAAAAATTAAACCATGCATGCCTACTTTTAAAGCAATTAAACATCATTAGGAGTTTGCATTTTAAAGCAACTTGATACCTAATTTCAATTTAAATAAAAATTGAGAAAACGGAAATTTGAGGAAAAAAATATTTGTTTATAAAGCGTATTTAAATGTTCTTTTAATGAGAAAACAACATTAATGAGTATAAACGACACAGTGGAAATGCCATTGTTTTTAAAAGGATTGGAAAATAAAATCTTAATTGCTTTTAGTTAATTGCAATTAATTAAAACTAAGTGCAATATCTTTAAATCTAGATGACTTTCTTTTTCAGCTGTTACAAGAAGAATATATTTCGATTTGAATTCAAGAATACTTAAAGCCTTTTACTTTTTTTGCATCTATGAAGTAATTGTACTTTTAAAAATTATTCTTGAAACTGAAAATAATCATTTTTGTTTGAAGAAACATTAAAAATGATTATTAAATGACACAGCAATTTAGCAAATAAAAAAGTTTTACGAGCAAAAAAATATTAATACATGTTATTTAAAATACAATTTTGAGTTGCAAAATAAAAACAATGTTTCTTTGAAAGGCATAAACAATAAATCTACAGCCTTTTGCAATTCGTTTCGGCATAAAAAAAATGAAAATTATGAAAACGCAGCAGCTTTTTTTAAGTTGCTTATAAATATGCTTTTAATTTCATATCGCGTTGATTAACATTAAAATATTAACACTGTAAATTTGCTTTAAAAGTGATTAAAATAATTATTAGGATTGCTAGTAATTGAAACATTTCATGTTTAAAAACTTAATAACGAAATTAAACAAAATTTTAAAAAAAGCTTATTTCTGGAATTATTTTTTTGATGGTTATTCTCATTATGAAATGATCCTTTTTTATTATTATATTCTTTTACTATTAAAATATTTTTGAGGATTTTACAATTCATTTCAAATAAATAAGAGGAAACTAAAAGAAAAAAAAATTATAAATTCGTAAGTTTTTGGAAAACATTTTTTTTCCAGAAAGAAAATTAGTGGTATTTAGGGAGATATATAGTTTAAGTATCTTACTTAAGATAAATCTCTTTAAACTATTATTTGATTCCCTATTGTGTTGTTCACTTTTAATGAGTTACTTAACAAAAGTCTTTTTATGATAAACTAATAAGAAACATGTATATCAAATGAGTTAAATATATTAAAAGTGCAATTAAAAGGTTTCGAGATTAGCTAAACACAAATAAGAATGTGCCTTCTAAAGTACTTAAAAAATCTTTAGAAATTAAATAAAAGCACAAAAGTGCTTGAATTATAAGCAGTAGATGCTTTAGTAGATCTAAACAATTTTTTATTTCTTTTTGACAAATAAAGTAAAATAACATGTTATTTTTACTTAAGGCTGCACTTTACTCATTTTTACAAAAAATGTTTTTTAAAGATTACCATATTAAAATCAATTATTGATTTTTTTTCAGAATGTGTTATTAAAATGATTTCAAAACAATTCAATTTGACAAGATATTTTTAATTTTTTTTATAAAATGTATTTATTTAAATTTTTTATAAGAATAAATTCTTAATATTTTTTGTTTTTATTTTTCAAATTATTTATTTCTTTGATTACTGGAAACAAAAGACATTAAAATCTAACCTTTTGTTGAATTTTACTATTTATTATTTTTTGTAGGAAAACATTAAAAAAAAACTATGAAATTTTTAAAAAAATTTACTAGAACTATCAGACTTAAATCATTGTTAATTATTATAACACATCTATTTAAAAGTATTTACAAGAAATGACAAGACTATTTTGAGCAGAAGAAACGCCTTAGGGAATAGAGAAAATAAGTCTTAGAGGTCAACAACAAACTCAACAATTTTTTAAATATTGAAACAACAAAAATCTTTGCTAAAATACATTTGTATGTATTTAATGAAAGTATCACATACATAGCTTAAGCCAGCTATACTCAACCTGTTTCCCGCGGGCCGAATGTGGCCCACCAGAACTTTCTGATTGGTACACAGTAATAACCCTTTGTACTAAAAAATTCAATTATTCAAGAACAATGTATTGAAAATTTAGCGAGAAACTCCAT
>BMAV01024240.1:113180-129930 GCA_019973955.1 Trichonephila inaurata madagascariensis | reverse complement strand
GAGAAAAGGAATAAATAAGCAAAATCCTCTGAAATAAGTAAATCCTTTGCAAAGACCGTCAAGGTCCCTTTATCGTATTCCAAAGCCTTAGGAATAATTTTATGAATAGCAGTGCACAGAAAAGATCGTAGATCGTACTTCGGAAAGACGTATATGTACGTCTAGAAAATTAATGCTTTGGCTGACGGAGACGTTTATATACGTCGGTATAACATAAGAAGTTAAAGTCGCATTGTAGCTTTAGTGTAAAAGTATAGTATTGTTGAATTCACAATACAATATTGTATAGAGGGGGGCGAGAGGAAAATGATGATTGAATATTGGGTAGTGAGTATTGAAAGTTTGAGAAGCACTGGGTTAAACCTAAATTTACAAAAATATTCTGAATTGATGTGCATAGTTTAAAAGTGATCGAATTAGGTCGTCAGAGTTTATATTGCTTGCATAGTCTCAAGAGAAATTCTAGGGATTACGTTTTATCACAAATTAGAGGCAACTAAATCTAACTAATCTGAATGGTTTTTTTTTTTTTGTAAAATATTTAAAAAATAAATTGTAACACTTTTTTTTAGAAAATGTGTTATTGAATTATACTGGATTGCTCATTATTCTCTCCGGGTATTCGAATGGCTGTAGTAAAAAAATTAAGGCATATACAACAAAAAGGAATATTTGAAAGAATACAGAAACAATTCTTATTTGTATACCTTGTGAAGTTGCCCCCCTCGGGTGCCCTTCTCTTTGATTATCAGCGTGAGCTAGAGGTGTAAGAAGAAATGAAGAACTAAAATTTTCCATGTTCTTAATATGGCTTTATTTAGAACTTAAACGTCTAACAGATTAGATAATAATAATATATGTGAGAGAATCTACGATGACAAAACACACAATATAGATAATACCGAAATAACTTAACCCGGACCACTATCAATAACTAACACGCGTAAGCTCAACTCCAATAATATCTCAGATCCTAATATTAAATAGTCAATCCTACCTTAACTTCGACCATCGATCCAATCTTAATGGAAGTTGCGTATTTACTCGAGTGCAATGGTATGCACCTTGACCTAATGGCTCTATCTCCGAAATAACTTCTCTTGGCTGTCACTTCACAATTGTATCACGCTCTATCATAACATTCCCTAAATTGCCACACCACTTACTCTAACTTCTGATATTTAAAAGCTTTCTAATTTGCGTCTTTTATTCAAGCTTCACTTCTTGGGTTTTAGTTGGAAAAGATTTGCCATTAATTTTGACCCCAAAAAACCCAAAGGATATATTAATGAAAAGACGCGTGAGCCCGCCACAATCTATGTGTAGAAAACACGCGTTACACGGCATATATCATTATGATACTCGTCATCCAGTTCCTGCCATACTCTGCTTAATATGGTACGATCAACGCTACTGAAAGCACGTGTTACCCTTTCATCCAGTTCCGCTACATCGCGGGGCAAAGTGGGTACAAATACTTGGTCTTATGTAAAAATCCAAATGTTCGGATAACATGGAAAGGATAACATATGACGTCAATAACGTTGATGGTTGATGCCATATTGTGGCAGGAACTGGGCTATCGAATTGATGCATGCTGTGTAACCCAATGCTTCTCAAACTTTCAATACTCGTGACCCAATATTCAATCATAATTTTCATCGCGCCCCCTCCATACAATAACAATGTATTGAATTCGATAATACGATACTTTGACGCTAAATCTATAACACGACTTTAAGCTGTTAAGTTCCCTCCGGCATAAATAAACGTTTCGCTCAGCCAATGCGCAAATTGAGCTGGGCGTATTTATACGTCTTTCCGAAGTATGATCTTTTTTGTTCACTATCTACAAAATTATTCCGAAGGCTTTGGAATGAAAAAATGAATTTCACAGTGCTTGCGAAGGATTTACTTATTTCAGGCTTTTTTCTTATTTATTCCCTCTGTCTCCTCCTCCCCAAAACATTACATACTTTTGCATACATGCAAAACGGTGGAATTGGGGAGCGAATAGTGTAACTTTTAATCAGTAGTTAAGGAATTAATTATAAACTGTTCAGAGAGAGATTATCAAGATAAGTGTTAATGTTTGCATATAATTTTATATATGAAAAGCCCGTGGAGTCACTAGTAATTATTAGACTTATTCTTAACTTAGTATAGTTAAATTAATAATCAAAAACATTGTGCAGTACTGATACATTTATAAGTGTATTACATCGGTGTTAATGTTTTTATTATTATTATTATTATTATTCAATAAGAGTCAGAATGTATTTTGCTTTTTGCTTTCAGTAAATTAATAATTTTTTAAAATTATCTTTTGTTTTCAACTTTTCAATATGCTCGCGACCCCTTCTAGGGATAACACGCCCCCCTAGGGGGTGCGCCTCACAGTTTGAGAAACGCTGGTGTAACCCAAGATTCACGAAGAGAACACCAGTAAGGTATGTAAGAGAAACTAAAATTGTTTCTGTTTTCTTTGTTATGTTCTTTTTTGCAGTATTCGTCTTAGTTTTTTATTATAGTGCTTCGAAACCACGGAAGGAATTATGAATTACCCTGTATTAAACCTAAAAAAAATTCCGATATTTTTAGTCTGTTTCGTAAGTGTGATTCAACGATTTAAAATGAAAAAAAAAAGGAAACTAAAGGTAAGCAGAAATTTAGACAGTTATTAACTATATTGATTAGATTTTGATATCCTAAAAACCATGATCACTAACTTCCTCACAACAATTTTCAATTTGAACCAGGAGTTATGGTGGCCAATAGCAGATTACTGACTTATACAGAATTACTGATTCACTTCACATCAACTCAAAGGAGAGCTCTCATGCAACATTGTTTTAGTTTTAGAATATCCAAGATCTGTTCAATTACTTCAACTTTATCACACAATTTTGATAAAAATTGTGGGGCAAAAGCCTTTACATTAGCATTAGTGTTACGTTAATTGAAAATAATAACAATGGATACTTTTTGACTGTATGATTTGAGGCATTCGACTATGTTCGGAACCGTTATTTTGCAAAAGTGTATAGATGGATAATATTTAAGATATTTAGTGTCACACTTAGATTAGAAAATGTATGTAAAATTGTTTTAAGAGTAGTATTACAATAAAGAATTATTTAAGTACAAAAAAAATATTTTGACAAAAAATGAACATAGAATGACCCATTTTCGAAATATTCTCCTTTTGTGAAAAATGCTTCTATTATACAAATATTTTTGCCTGTATATAGCTCAGACGTCTGTACAGAGGCTCAACTAGAATTTTTGAAATATATAACTTAATTGTGGATTTATCCATGTATTACGACAACAGAGGGGAGAAATTTTAAGAAAAAAACGCCGATAATTATTTCAAATGGTTGTAACTCTGAAAATAATGTGAATTTTTCAAAAATCATAGTTGAGCTTTTGTACAGAGGTCTGAGTTATATACAGGCAAAATATTATTATAATAGAAGCATTTTTCGCAAAAGGAAAACATTTTGAAAAATGGCTATTCTTTTTGCCGAAATATTGTATTTAAATAATTGTTTTTGTCAAAATGTCCTTAAAACAATTTTATACATGTATTTTAATCTAAGTGACACTAAATATCATGAAAATTATCCATTTATGCGCTTTTTTAAAATCACGGTTCCGAACGTAGTCGGATACCTTAAAATATGCATTGATTCTTTCGTAGTATAAACTTAATCCAATGCTCGCATGTCCTCTCTCTAGCTCTCTGTCTTTAGTTGCGGTGATAACTTCGTGGTCATGGTAACTGACTTGAGGCTGGAGTGTCATGAGTTCGAGCCTTACTGCTACTAAAAACCCACCGTGTACAGGGGCTTATACTCGTTAAACCTGTCGAGGCTCAAAATCCTCTCGTTGGGGTGATGTGGAAGTTTGGAAAATGGGGCTGAGAAGAGCTCGGTGTTGCCTTCGTCACTTAACGGTTCAGAATTACGAGATTTGTCACAAATAGCCATGGAGTTGCTTTATAGTGCGACGTTAATAAATACTCACTCGCTCGCTCTCTAAGTTAAACAACCAAAGAGCAGTCAATAAGCTAAAAATCTTCAGATTATCGATTTTGAGATTTCTAAAATCTCCAATTCGTGACCTTTCCAGTGATGTAACATATTTGCTCTTTTATTAATTAGAAGTATGTCAAAATAATTTTTAAATAAAACAATTAGTTATTTTGCCACACCCACTTTGACAGTTAAAAGTATAAACATTGTATTTTTAAACCTGGGGAAAAGTTGATGGGGGATTTGATACAGACAAAAAATAGAATGAATGTTCATTCTGGAAAAGGATCAGGAATTTCCTAAAACAGGTTATGTAAAGTATTGAACTCTTACAAATTTATAATTTAATTCGTTTTAATAAAAATCCAATGAGAAATAACAATTTTTGTAACGTATTCAATCTGATAAAAAAAAACTTATGCCGTTATCGCAACATTAGAATATCAAACCCTTCAGTATTATACCGCCTCATGTTCCAAAACACAAATATATGTAGTAAAAATACAATATCGTAAATGGATGATAGTGCTATTCATTCTCTTTTTATTACAAAAATGAAAACTTTTATATGTCACTGATTTTCTATTAAATAAAATTCATGACGCTGCATAGAATAGAATTCCGCTTCTCAGCCGTATCAATCCAAGCATGAGATTTCAACAACGCGGATATGTTATGCCCATCCAAAGAAGCAAATCCCTTCCCTAGACATACGTCACATCTAAATGAGATTCTCCCTTTCCCAAAGGAGGCTTTTGCCAACGATGTTAATGTATCGAGTGACTATGGAAAACAGGAGAACAATACATGGTTCTGCTGCACGGGGAACAGCTTTGCCTTGCCCCCTTGATGGGAAAGTATGCTCATTTTTCTCATTCGTTTTGCGGCTGTTTTTCTAGATAAAAAGATATTGGATACAATTCTTTTTTTAGAAGTAGTATCGTTTATGCAATGCGATCTAAGGCACGGAGTAAAATATGGGAGAATAAATAATTTTATAAACTTGATTTATATTGAAGCAAGAAGAATGATGAAATTGGTAGTGAAATTTTTATTTATACTGATGGTGGGAATTATCAGATTCCATTTAAAAAATAATCGAAAATTAAGTTTATACATAAGCAGAATATAGAAAACCTGTATGAAATTTCGATATTTTTAAATATGTGTTCCTCTGTACTTTTTATACATTTTGATCTATAAATTTACCTTGGAAGCAGTCTTAAACAACTGTTATCAGTGATTTTAATTTGTGTAATAATCAAAAAGGAGTTATACAATGCACACGTTATCGAGAATGAAACAATTCTATATATTTCATTACTTTCTTTTCATACTTAAAAAACATCTGGACAAATATTTGTTTGGTTTTAAACTAAACTTAAGCCCAGTGACTGAGTTGTTAGTGCATTTCGCTTTCTCACCACAATTCCGAGGTTCAAACCCTGGACTGGGCAAGGTTGACTCGGTCTTTCATCCCTTCAGTGGGTTGATAAATGAGTACCAAGCTTGCTTGGGAACTTAACACCTAGGGTTTTCGCGTCAGTCTGACCATCTGACCGGAAAATCTGCTCATACATCTCAGGGCCGAAGCTCGCGTATACCGAGTTGGGAACAGTAAGCCTTGGCCCTCATGGGCTGTTGCTCCACAGAATTAAGTTAACACTCTAAACTATTTATTTCATACTATGGTTAATATTTTATACGTAAAGTACACGCGCAATCATCGAACACTACACCACGAATCCAGCTCATGGAACACCCATAAAATCAAAATGGTGCATGTAATTCTTCCAGTTGCTTGGCTGCGTGCTCCTTTAAACCTAAATAGATCGCTCTCACTCACACATACCAATTTTTTAACTGAAATTCCAACTTTAAAGAATAGTGGAATACAAAGGGTTAAAGAGTTCAGTTTATATTTTTGTATCAAGAATTCTAATAAACAACGTTTAGTATAGAATTAATCAGATATTCATCTAATAGATGATTTAATCTTCCAATTCAGTGTTTAGCTCTAACTCGTGTGATTTTTATTCAAAAACAGCTCCCATCTATCTGAACCTTCTGTAATGGGCGGCACAAATTCGTTAGCATGAAATATCACTAAATTCATACGCACGTTTCTAACACCACACTTCTTGAGGACTTCTAGTCTGAGTTTCATTTAACTCACCACAATCTCCATTGCTCAATGTGAATTACAGCATCAAGTACTTTTTTTAAATTCAATTACATTATAAACCTCTTAACTGCTGATTAAAAGTTACGCTATTCGCTCCCCAGTGCCATCGTTTTTCACATAGGCGCGCATATGCGGTGTATTGGGGAAGGGGAGGGGAGAGAAAAGGCATAACTAAACTAAAGTTTTTCTCTGAAATAAGTTAATCCTTTGCAAACACTGTCAAGGTCCTTTTATTGCATTCAAAAGCCTTCGAAATATTTTACTGATAGCCCCACAAATAATCGAATTTCGGAAGGATGGATATATACGTCCAGGGCACATAGCGCACCGGTTAGCTAGACGGATATATACGCCAGGGACACTTAAGGGAGTAAGGTAGAATTATTAAAAGTGATGTTAAAATATTTCACTGTATGTATATTATTTATACATATATTTCAATTTTGAAAAATAAAAAGCATTTAAGCAATTAAGATGAAAAAAAACCTACTTTAGAAAGTCTCAGCTGGTGGGAAAGAAAAGATTAAATCTTTGAATATCGAATTTCAGAATAAGGTGCTCTTTAATTATTCTATGAAAATGTATTTGAAATACATATAATTAAAATTTAAATGCAGATAACCAAAGAGAAAGATTTAAATAAAAAAAAAGAATCATTTTCAATGAATGAGAATTTGCTTTCCCTCCGCCGCCCCCCGTTATACAACTAAAAATAAAGGAACGTTTTTAATTTGCACTTAAGAAATATTTGCCTTAAACAAATCTTCTTTAATTAAATTATTTGACAATCAATCGCAGTAACGGTATTACTTTTTTGCCATTAGAACAAGCACATTTTTTTTTGTTGCCAATCCTTAGAAATAAAATCTTAAGAAAAAAATCTTTAATTAGGGTGTCTTTTGTCCAAATACAAATACCGTTCATGATTATGGTTGCTTTTTGAAAAGCAGAACTTTCGAACTAGATGACTAATTAATTACACATCGGCAGAATTTTTTAAAAAATGTTCATTTCATTAAAACCTTTTTTTTTTTACACTTTTAACTAGATATATCTCAAAAAATAAATTTGAATTCTGGTTATTTTTCTGTATGATTGTGAATTTCAATAAATTAGAATTAATAAATTTCAATGAATAAATTTAGTAAATAAATATTTTTTTAATATTTTCATAATATTCACTTTTGCATTACACATTAATTTTTGTGTCGATAAAAAGAATTACAATAAATTTCTTTAATAATTAGAAATGCTTTTTTATATTAATCTGTATTAATAAATATAGAGAAGAAAGCGTTTAACACGAAACTGTGGGGTCTGAAATATTTTTTCGTGTTAAAGGATATTGCAAAAAAAAAAAAAAAACATTTATTAAAACATAAAATTAAGTTTATTTAAATACATTTTACTTACATAGATATGTATATATGCATATATTTAATAAAAATTAATGAAACAAAAACATTCTAAAGAACTTAATGAAATGTAATACAAAATTTTCACGTTTTTTGAAAAACAAAACATTTATTGGGTTTTTGGAAAATAATCTGTTACTTTTCTTTGCATTGTCTTTTTTTGCATCAAATTGTCATTAAATTGTTCAATGTTTTCCATTCTGTTATTCATTTCACTATTGGAATGTACGTCCAAATAGCTGCGCATACTTTTCATGATGTTCTTTATTCCGGATGGTATGGGAAGAGTAGTTGAACTATTCATTTTATTTTTCATTGTCGGAATACTTTTTGAGCTCTTTTAACAAATTTTAAAATGTCTTTATCTGCCATAATTGAGGTTGGACACATATTATAATCATGTACTACAACGAATACTTCCGATGATATACTATGACAGTCCAACAATATAGAGACTTTCTCAAACATTTCATTAAGCGTTCATTACCAGAAACGAGCCTTTTTCGTGTTAACCGAAAAAAATGCAGGAAAATACTTCATAGTTTTTTGGGACCTTTGTGTTATTTCATATTAACCAGTATTTCGTCTTAAGTGCTCTTGCGTTAAATGTTTTTCTCTGTAATTATAAATTTAGCAATTTAAAAATAAAATGTTTACAAAAAGTTAAAAACATATTTGAAAAAGAATTAGTGCTTAACTTAATATATAGTGCTTATATTTTACTACTCTTTATGTATTCGATATTTAAAGCATTTTATTCAAAACCATAAATAGTCGTAGTTTCTCCTATATTAACAGAGTTCTTAAACATTCTTGGATGATTTTCACATCTCAATTTTAATGATACTGACCTATATATATTACATTAGTTGCAAATTCAGACAAAAATGAAATGCTATTTGAAAGAGCGTTAAAATCTAATTTTTTAGTGTAAAGAATTCTAAAAATTATTTTACTTCATTATCTTTATGTCAAGACTTACATCAATAAGAGTAATACCTACTCATATTTCACCTCAGAATATGATTACTTTTTACTGAAACTCATATTTTTGAGATAAAAAAAAATTTATAATTTTAAGTGACGCATTAATATTTACACATATTGTTTCCACATAAGTCGAGCACATGCTGATTTTTATTTTTATGGTAGGTATATGACTTTTTTTGGAAATGAAAAGGTATTTTAAGTATCTTAAATCCGGCGTATAACACGCACTTATAGTTTCAAGCGGCAATTTTTAGTTTTTAGGTATATTCGCCATGTAACGAGGACCCCTATTTTGCAAAGAAACCTTAAATGTATGTATGCAATGCTCTTATGTTTTAAAGTCATTTATTCGAGGTATTATTCCAAGAAAAAAATAATACATTTCTAGGACTTCAACCCTTTCAGCTCATAAGGAATGCGAAAATTTTAAAGAAACAGTATCTCGACATAAATAGAAGTCCAATTTTTTTCAATCCTTCATATTTGTTTCTTTTTAAAGCTGCAATTTTTATACCCAGCTTGTAACGCGCACTCGTAAATTTGGATCTTATTTTTTTGTGTTAAAAGTGCGCGTCATGCGCCGGATTTTTCGGTAGTTACTTCGCAAATACTTAAACTAAAAGGCTCTTGAGAGTAAAAAAAAAATTCCATTTACTTTTATTTGTTTAATATTTGCACAAATTTTTCCCGCAATTAATAAATTTTCTATTCTATTATCAGGGTTGAAGTAGTCAAAATTTGCTATTAGCTAGAAGAGATCCGTATATATATATAAAAAAATGCTGTTTTGAAAAATCAAAAAAACATTTGGAATACGATTACATAATTACTATTTTTCGAATATGCGTTTTATAAAGTTATATTCAGTAACATCGACCTTTTTAAATAAAACTGTATAATCTATATATATTAACAATCATCAAATTGAATGACTATTTTAACTACCATTAGAAAAAAATATAGAGTTGATATATTCGGAATGCATTCTAAAGATCTATGTAGTTTAGCTTTATTATGCAAGCTCTGAACATAAATAATACCTTAAAAGTGCTATGAAGTATGTATAATCTGTCTTAGACTTATAAAAGAGTTTCTTGAATAATAAAACAAATATTAGTAGGGTACTATATTATTATCGTGATTTATTAGTTCCAACTTTTCTAAGAAGTGTAAATTTAGCCGAAAAATATAGAAAAAAAAGTACTTAGAAAAAGTTAGCATTTGTTCTTTTAAAAAAATATAATTTCATAAATCTGGTTAATTACTGATTTTTGAAATTGTTAGGAATTGAATTATACTTACTTATTAATTTTTCTCTTGTTAAGAGTTATTTTTGTACTAATCTGAAAACTGAATTTTTAAAAAAAGAAATATTTGTTCCTGCATAAGTATTTTACCTCACGAAAGTTCATTTTTATGCAAACTTTTTAATTACTTACTAAAAGATGTATATTAATTCAGTGTTTTTAATTCACAGAATCCCCCATTGTCAATTTTTATGCAGGTTTACTGATAACAATAAATTATACATGTTACTTTATTACAAACCCCGACCTCGTGACCGTTATTCAATCAAAAACAAGTAATATAAAAAAATTTAAGTCAATTCCTACATTAGTTTTAATTAGTTATAGTTAAATTATCGTATTTTTACCCAAAACAATAGTGTGTAGAAAATATCAGCTCAAAAGAGCGCTTTATAATGTGAGAAAAAGAATCTCTTCAAGTTTTGACACAAGTCGCCAAAATAGTCGTTAGGTCGCCAAAAATGATGCCAACGTGGCTGTATTTGTAATTCTTTGAATAATTAATTTTAATCAATTAATTTTTATTAATTATAATTAAATTATTGTATTATCATCCAAAATAATCATGTATATAAAATTTCAGCTGAATTGAGCGCTTTAAAATGCATTTTATTAACGATTAAAAATTCCACCAAGACAAATAAATAAATATATAGAGTGTGAGCAAAGAGTAGGAATTGAATTATTTGATTTTTGGATCAAAATGTATTAGTTATAAGCATCTAACAGCAGTTTGCACTTTCATTAATATTTTTCCACGCACATTATCCATTTCTATGTAAAACTCAAAACAGATACATTACATTTGAAAAATTTAAATTTTACTCCCTTACAGGTTACTTAAAACTATATTATTCACTTTTTCTTAGAAATCATTGTCAGAGAAATGACAGTTTTCTAGATATTTATGACTACTTGATGCCCAGGAGATCCCTCGATGATTGATTTGAGGTTTTAACCGAGATCGTGAAAATGGAAACGCTAGAAAAGGAGTGGGATAAGGGTGTTGATTTACACTACCATCAATCATGGGCATGAGAATTTTTCTTCTTTTTTTGAAAATGAGCTGACTCACTAAGTCCAGTCATTTCATCAAGTGTTGCTGAAATGCGGTATTCTAAAACAGAGCTTTAGTCTTCTTGATCTTCTAGATATCAAAAGAAACTTATCCACAGGCGTCAAAAAGAGAATTATAAATCATAATACTTAAAAAGAAATTTGTCTTAGTATTGATAACTATAGAGAGGAAAAATACCTGTTTTTTTCCCCATTTTTAGATTCAATAAGTTCATAAAATGCCGGTGACTTGTTGATGAAACACATTTCTGTGATAAAGTTTGGTATTTAGTCAGGTATTTAAAATGAATTTTTTGCAGAAAGTCATTTTTCTATTATTTCAAGTAGTTTTGATTTCAGGCATATCTTCTTTTGAAAATTCTGAGAAAAATTCAGTAATAAAACCAAGCTTAGCAGTAAATCCTCATCTAGAAACTTATGTTAAGTTAAGTGTAAGATTAAAGAGTTTACCATAAAAAATATATTGCCATGTGTAACTTTTATCAGAATATTAAAATAAATATTTCTACAAAAAAAATATTTTACTATCGATGGTACTTGCTTTTAATTACTTGTAGAAATTATATCCTTCAGAGTATAAAATAAAACATTGCAAAAAAAGTTAAAAGATTTAAATATTACGTATAATCTAAAATCAAAAAAACTTAATTGATTAAAGTTTCAGTAAAATCGGTACAGAATTAATTTATTTAAGAAACGTTTTTAAATATTATGTTTGAATTCAACGTTTTCAGCATCATTTCTTGTTTACTTTGTGATAATTTTTAAATAAATTACATTTATTTTACCTATTTGCATATATATTTATATATTATTTTTTTATTTAAATATATTTTTTCAGATATATTATCTAATAATTTAGGAAACTATTATAGAGTTTTAATATTTCCAAAAACGTGAAAATTCTTGCAATTTTTATCTAAAACAAAATAGGATCAAAATTTGTTTTCTCGTGTTTTTAAACTCTTAAAACTTCAGATATAACTTGTTACATACTGTCATCCAAGTGAAACTTTTCAGTGAATGCAGCATTATTTCGTATCCTGCATAAAAATTTATAAGTATATTTAATCTGTAAATAAGTGAACAATATCAGCAACTAATTTTACTTCTGATATAATTAAACTTATATAACCATTTACTTATTTTTATGCTTTCTTAGTTGTCTTCTATACTTAAAAAGTAATAGCTTTTTATAATTATAATTAACTTTTTTTTTCAAAAAGTAAGATTATTTTTAATTCAAAGATTATTTTTATAAAAATCATACAATTTTGCGCAAAAGAATACGATTTATTTCTTCTTTAAGCATTCTTCAGCCCTTGCCTGTATAAACCATATAGTATACACTTGCTATATGAATTTTAAAAAAAATAAGAAAGGTGTTAAAACATTTTCGAATTTGAAATTGTTAAACTATGCATATTTTCTAAATATATCCTTACATCTAACTTGATTTAAAAAATAAATAAATAAATAACTTCAATTGTTCAATAATATTGCATACTTGCTCTAAGCAAGCAGAAATTTTTTATACCAAAGCTAACTTATGCGAAATTCTAAAACATACTTAACTTATTTCTCAAAATAAAACTACTTTTGGTATTCCAATAATTGAGACAACTTTTTTAAAAAAATAGAGGTATGTGTGAATTTTTTGTGTTTTTTAGATTTATTTAGTACATTTTAAGAAAAAGGAACTAGAACACTTTAAAGTTATTATATGAAATTGCTTAAGAAAAAACAGTGATTATATTTACATAAAGGACTGTATATTTTGAAATAAAGCAGTGTTTGATAAATCTGAAGGCCAAAATAATTCTACTATTATACAGAACATACACAAAAAATTTCAATTAACCATTTTCAAAACTTTTTGTGCAATCGCAGTCCTCGTTTAAATATTTTCTTTAAAAAAAAAAAAAATTGAGTAAACTTTTTATGAAGCTAATATGATGATCTGTAAAATAAAACCATGAAAAAAAATTGCCAATTTTTTAAAAATACACGATTTTAGGGTAGTCGAAATCCTTAACTATTCTTATCCATTCTAGTCAACAAAATATTCGTTAAAAAATTAACTACTGATTTTGAAATAATTTCTGAAAATTATTATCTTTTGAATAAAATCCTTCCAAATGTGGGTTTCATCATGACTTATTTTGAAGTGCATATGTACAATATTATACTTTCAAATATTCTTCTATTTTAAAATTTAATACATAAGAATACTTCTTGAATTTAAATGCAAATCCATACTGAAAAGCTCTACTCTTGCAACATAAAATATATCATTTTATACGAGACAGTCTTCGAAGTCAATAAAAAGCGGTGATGTATACTCTTTTAAACTGCCTTTCAAAAGCACGTGGATTCTTTTTGACCAATCTGTCACCAGCAGGAGTTGGGATGGACTTTTCCCAACTTCATGAAGTTCAGCCGGATGTTACTCTCGTTCGTCTTTATTTCCCTCGGACCTCCTCTTTTTCAAAGTTCTCCCCACCCGCCTTCGATGTTTCCCTCCCCAACTCATTATTTTCGGAAGTTTTCGTCGTCTCAAAGCCTAACTTATTTCAGTAGTACGGATCAGTGTTGCCATAAATTTGTAAGCGTAGAGAAAAACAGTCATTTATAGGAGGGGAAAGAACTTCATCTCCCTCAAATGTGTAAAATTCATTGAAGTTTTATGTTGCTTCGCGCACATGATATATATACTCACAATGTTAACATGTGTTGTTTGATTTTGTAAGAAATATATGTATATATTTTTTTATAAAAAATGTCAAAAAAAACTTGTTCTGTATTAAAGGTTTTGACACAAGACTCAATATTCAAATTTTTTTTATTTCTAATTACAGATTATGAACAGTTACAGTAGAGAACAAGTATAAAGAAAAAAGAAAACAGAATCAACAAAAAAAATCAAACCTATTTCTAGACTATCAATAACGCTCGGAGAGAAATGTCTTGTGCAGAGCAAGGCAGTGCAGAACAGAGGTCAAAGTGGTGGTACACGAGAAAATTTCACTGGTCCTCAGAAAAATGTGGAATACACTTACTCATCACGTTGTTATGTTTTAAGATGAATTGAAGCATAATTCAATTCATAACAATACGGGAAAAGTTATAAATACGCTACTTCATAGAATAACACTATTTCATAGAATAACGGAACGGTAAATAAGTCGTACTGCTGTAGCTGTATTGTTTTAGTTACTTGTTTTGTCTCGTCTCGCTTCGCACTCTTCTAATGTTTCACTCTCCTATATGTCGCATCTGCGAATGTATTTAGTTCAATATAAAATATATCCAATATATTAGTTGGGTTTTTAAGAAAGTTTTTGCGTATTGTATATTGGTATTTTTTTAAAATTGTGGTATGATCTAAAATCTTACCATGTGCACATTTTTTTATTTCATATATTTATTCGGATAAAATTAGTCTGACTTTTCAAAATTTCTTCTCATTTTTTATTTTAGATTGCAAATAAATGAAACCCATAATGAGTAAAAAAAAGCAAAAGGATATTCTACATTTCTTTAGTAATTCAAAAAGTATATTGAGAACGAGAATAACATTAATAGTACTTTATATAACTATGAACTGATCAATAAATTAGACTCTCCACAGTTTTCATTAGGCACCAGTAAGATAAACGTTGGAATGGGAGGTGGAAAGAAGAAAAAACGCAATGTATCGAGAAAATATCATTCCTACTACTTAAAATTTGGATTTATTGAGAGAGAGAAGAACCTGACAGTGAACTGGATCCATGGTCCCTCTGTGCTTATGTTTTGAAAGCTTATCTAACGATGCATTAAAACCTTTCAAACTTGAAAGACACTTGAATTCAAAACACCCGGGCTTAGCATAAAAACCGCTAGAATGTTTTTTTTAAAAATGCATGAAAATATGTAAAAGCAAGTTATTGTCTTAAGAAAAATGACCATAGAAGATAAACCATTACTAAAGGTTTCCTATCTCATGGAAAAACAGATCGAGAAATTCAAAAATCCGTACACAATTGGAGAAGAATTAAATAAGTGATGCATGTTAAAAATATGTGAACAGATTTTGGGGATGCAGGTTGTTCAGAAATCGAAAGTAATTCCTATGCCTGCTAATACTTTCAAGAGCAGAATAGAAGATACGGTCGAAGACATTGAAAATCAAATAATATAAAAATGGTGAAAAATTCATCAATTTATTCAATACAACTAAACAAATCTACGGACATAACAAACAAAGCACTTCTTTGTTTTGTGAGGTTTGAGTTTGAAGGAGAGTTATATGAAGAACTACTCTGTTCGCTTAATTTGCCGGATAGAACAACCAGCTATGAGATTTTTGAAGCTTTTAATAGTTATTTCCGAGAACATGAAATGAACTGAAAAAAATGTATTGGATATGCACAGACGGTTCCGCGAATACGACTGGATCTCTTTCAGGAATTGTTGAAAATTTGAGGACTGTTAGTCATTCAGACATTTTATCTACACACTGCATTATACATCCAGAACAACTTGCAGCGAAAAAATTGTTCCCAGAACTACACAAAGTTTTATCAAATATCATTGAAATTATAAAGGAAATTCGACACAAAGCACTCATTTCTCGAATATTTGAGTTACTTTGTGAAAAAATGAGTTCCGAGTATACTTATCTTCTTCTTCTTAATACTAAGATGAAATAGCTGTGGAGGGATAAAACACTGACCCGACTATTCGCCTTGGCAGAAGTTCAGGAACAAAATAATCCGAAATTGCAAAAATTCTTGTCCAACAATGAATGACTAGCAAAGCTTGCACCTGGCAGATATCTTTTCCCCGTTAAATAAACTAAGCATATCCTTGCAAGGACAATTAAAGGACGTGTTCACACTACAAAGCAAAATGGATGCGTTTCAAAAGAAAATATTACTGTGGCAAATGCGGTTGTTTGAAGACGATCTGCAAATGTTTTCTAATTTTTATAAGGAAAAAATGAAGGAAAATGTTGTTAACCAAAAAAATAATGTTTTTTCCATGAAGGAAAATGATGTTAACCAAAAAAATAATGTTTTTCCATGAAGTAAAATGATGTTAGCCAGCAAGTAGTACCCTAGTTAAAAAACACTTGGAATAATTTACAGAATCTTTTGCTCGTTATTACCCAAAGAATAAAGATCCCTGACATGATAATGTGTGGATAATAGATCCATTTGCAGCGAAAATTCAGGATAATAATGTAAGCATGCATCTAAAAGAAAGCCCCATCAACCTATTTTGCGACGAAATTCTCCAATTTAAGTTTCCTTCATCCTTATCAAGATCTCAGTTTTCGCTTTCAATAATAAAAAAGTGAATATTCCTTTTCTTAGTGAACAGGCGATTAAAATTCTTATTCAATTATCCTCAAATTATTTAGATGAAAAGGCTTTTTCATCTGTCACAGCCATCAAAACACGGTTTCGATCTCAGCAATGGCGTAACGGAGAACATTTAGTCCCCCTGCAAAGTCAGGTTTTGGGCCCCCAAGTTAGATTTTACAATGGGTAGGTACTTGGAGGCCGCCAGGCTTTGGGCCCCCTAGAACCCTGCCCCCCACCCCCCACACACAATGCGGGGATTGCATAACGTAGCAGTGGCGCCACTGGATCTCTGCTTAAAATATATAAATGCAGTTCTCCATCTTCCTGTAACAACATTGGATCCAAACATCCTTAGCCTTATTTCAAGTAAGCAGGAACATCCATCACT
>BMAV01024240.1:90232-108180 GCA_019973955.1 Trichonephila inaurata madagascariensis | reverse complement strand
TCCTAAAAATACACATTTCACACGAAATATCAGGTGCAGGAACAAGATCAATAAATATCTGTCAATTTGAATTGATTTCAGGAAAAGAAAACACCTTCAACAACATCGAAACCTAGTAAAAAGGAAGCAGCAAAAGAACAATCAGAGGGTAGAATCTCGTCGTTTTGATGAAAGAGAAACAATTCTCTGCAGGAAAAAGAATAGACAGGAGGAGTTCTCTGTAATGTGTCACGAGACAATGCCAGATAAAAAAGGGGAAAAAGAAACCCAAAGGAGAAATGAAGAGGGTGACATTCTCTTTGGGCCAATCACTTTCTCTTTCGGCAGTTACGGTTCGCTGGAATTCCCCATACTAGGGGTATACATTGGCTGTCAATGGGGGAAAAAAATAAAAGAATAGGTTGGAGGTTTTTGCTGTTTGTTTGAAAACAGTGACATAAGTTATAAAAAAAAAAAACGTTATCAGTAATTCGTTGAGTTCCACCTGTTTTAGTGTAGATATAGAGTAAACTTCTCAATATACTGACGAAGATGTAGGTAACATATAATGTAAGAGTTTATCAAACGTATTTTGTAAAGAATAATGTATGCCTTAAAGATTTTAAGATTTTACTTTGCTTCAAATAATTTGTAGAACACAGGCATTTTATCATAATACATTTTATTGCAACTTGCAAACCAGTTTACGATGTATTTTATTGTGTAATCATAATACATTTTCCAGTAATTACAATAGAATGTCTTATTCCTAGGGAAAAATCAAGTTCTGCGATCTCTCTCTCTATATATATATTTCTAATTCGAAACTACAAATTAGAAACATTAATATTTAATTTATGGATGCTGGGCTTCTCGTTTGCTCAGAACAGTATTTTCTGAAGATACTGAGAGACTAGAGACTTTTTAAATAGATTGCAGACTTGATCCTGTATTGAATCTTTTTATATAACTTTTATCCTATTTATATTTATTTTTGTATAATTCTTTGTACTTTAGACTTTTCTGTGTAAATTATTGTTCTGTGTGCTGTATTGCATTATTATTGTATAAATACAGCTTTTAGATATCTATGGCTGAAGAATACTTGTTTATGTAATTGCCCCATCTGCATTAGAAATTAAAAAAAATCAATTTATGGGGGGCCGGCACTTCTATAGGAGCCTATGTTAAATTACGTAAGTTTATGTACCTTTTTCTCAGAAACTTCTCAGTAATAATAGATGAAATTTTCACAGTAGGTTATATGTACTATCGATAAGACTTTAATGGAGGATTTTAACATTTTGTTAAAAATTAAAATAATTATGAATTTTTTAAGAAATGCCAAAACTTTTTCTTAAAAATTTAGTTTAAAAATACATTATCTAAACCAGTTCGCTAGATATATCTTATTCCCTCCATTAAAGTGTGTAAACATGTTGAAAGTATGCACACTGAAAATTTGAGAATCCTACACTACTAATTAGTTTTTGAGAAAAAGGTACATAAAGGGAAAAATATTGCATTTTGAAAAAACCGGCTTTAAAGTAAGAATTTATAATTTGTCAATGAGAGTGGCTTCCTTTTAAGAAATAAATAAAAATACTTCTAATTATCGTATTGATATACATGATATATAATTTTAAGCAGAAATGTTTGAACTTTTAAAAAATGCAAAAAATTCAAAATCGATAATTTTTCAAAAATTCATGTGCCGGACCCCCTTATTCCTAATCTATAGATTAATTTGTGATACAGGCATTGAAAAATCTATTAGTTTTCTTATTATTACGGGAAATTTTTTAAAATGCATAAAATAAGAAATAATAGCATATAAATATAAGCAAGTTCATCTGTATATGACTCACACAATACTTCGTAGTAGAATTTGTACATATATATATTTCTAGCAAATTAGTAATTTTTTGTGGCTTTCAAGAATTATGAAAAAATAGCACTGTTATTTACTTAAGAAATATTATGTATATCATTTGTGAGTTGTTATTTTTAAGATAAAGTTTAATCCTTTATTAGGGATACATGGGAAATAGTCGTATACATCCCACCAATTTCATTAATTTTTAAATGTTGATCGGAATTTATTTTCCTACCTATGATTTATGTTTTAAGCACTTCGGCTAATACGACAACTGATTTCTAGATTTTCAACTCGTGAGCGTAAAGGACGGCCCGTACATTTCCTAAGCAGTAAGAAAAGGTTCCAGATGGCATACAATTAGCTAAACTTGGTAATCATATACAAATTTTACAAAAAAAAAAAAAAAAAAATGTGTGTGCATATATAGACGTTGCTATTTGAGCCCTAAGAAAAGAACAAAATAAATTTGTATATCTTGTAATATCTCCCAATTGGGTTGATTAATGTATTCTGAAATTTCATTAAAAGTAATAAGTACAAATTCTTAAATTTTTGAATACAAAATATATCTAATTCATAATATTTTGTGGAATAAAAGATTTACAAATTATATTATATGTAAAAGTCATGCAATGAGTTATAAAAAGAAATGCAAAACATAAGATATTCTAAACTAAAACTAAACTCAATGGCGCAACAACCCGGAAGGGCCTTGAGGCCGACTGTGCCATCTCCGTTTTCGTGTTCTTAGGCGCTGAGATGCATGAGCAAATGTTCCGGACAGGTGGTCATACTGACACGAAACTCCCATTGTTTAGTTCCCACGCTCAGCTTGTTACTCATTTTATCGATGAAAGGCTGAGTCGACCTTGACCAGTCCGTGGTTTAAACACCAGCCCTGTGGTGTGGAAGAGCGTAAAATATCCCACTAATGAATAATTCCCAGTAGACCGTGGGATATATACTTCCCACTAAAAAATGATCTTAAAATCAAATTAATTTTAGACAAGCTAAGTGAATTTCTTTTTATAAACCAATCTTAGTTCCCAAAACCCTTTAACATAGCATTACTAGAATATAATGGCCATTTAAAGGGTTAAATTCAGTTATGAATGCATTTTACGCGAGATATCGTATTCATTTGAAAATAGGGACTATGAATTCCTTTATTCATATATTTACCCACTGTGAGCAATTTCTTCGAATTTCTTTCTTGTATTTCCTTTTTATAGTTATTCCAATGAGAATCAAATGGAAACTTTACGTGAGAGCTTATGGCCATTAAACGAGCTTTGGATAACTACCACAGCAGGACAAAATTGAGAGTTCCAGTGGCCTTCTACTGTTTACAGACTCTAGGTCTCCGCTCCAGGCTATCCTGAGGGGCTGTTCTCAATTGATCCAAGGTATAATTTCCCTTATAAAAAGAGCAGTTGCAGCCTAAAGAACTTGCACTTTGTAATGGATACCAGCCCATGTAGACATATTCGGCAATGAGCAGGCTGATAACTTTGCCAAGGAAGCCCAAAATTCCCCTCAACTTTCCAATGGCCTTACACTTACCAATACTGATGCAATAGCCAGACGTATACTCGCCACTCATCTAGTTAAGAAGCCCTTCCTTCCAGAACGTAATTGTAATCGTGTAATTTCAACCACCATAGCCAGACTATGTACAGGACACTTTAAAGCAGTGATCCGCAACCCCCGGTTCGCGGGCCGGTACGGGGCGTGGATCCAATGGTGCCGGGTCACCTAAAGAACATTAAACTACTGCCATTTTATTTAAAGTGATGCATTTCTCTCGGATTAGCACAACTTTCCACGGAAATCACTTTATATTCCACGTTAAATCGCTTTTATTCATTTTTGGTGTAACTATATTTTATTTTGAAGGCATATTTAAATGTAACTAAATTAAAATTGTTAAACCAAAACAATCTAAAATATAAATAATCAGCGTGTCCCACCATAAGCGGGCCGCGGTAAAATTATCAAACGTTGACCGGTCCGCAGCGATAAAAAGGTTGCGGTGCACTGCTTTAAAAGGATGAAAATATGCCCTGATGTGGCCAAAGAAGTTACAATACTTTTCCTCACTGTTCTCACAGTCAACTTTCTCCTAATCATATATTTAATTATTCTTTTATACTGGCTAAATCCAACAAAAAAGACCTAAACTCCATGGACCATCAACTGCTTTATTTCCCAAATGTCTTCTACATCGCAAAGGGGTGTTTTGGACGCCTTCGGAGTCATTTGTTTTCTCTGCACTATTTAGACAAGACAACAACAACAGTTTTTGTAATATGAAAATTGAAAATTTTCAACAAAGCCGATTTAAATGCAAATGTATGTTTTTATGTTACATCTAAAACTATTTGAAAACATATAAAATTTCGTTTGTAGTTATTAATACACAATCTACTTCCATGTTTATCATATTCGTAGCAAACACATCCAACTTGTTGAAAATAATTGGAAAATTTGTTCCACAAAAAAGCAAAGCCCATAAATAATTAAAACTACTGCATAAATCTTCAAAACAACATATGCATTAAGTGCACTCGAATGAGAATAACAGCCAAATAGAATATTTTATAACTAAGAAATACCTTTATTATAATGCATTCTCTTATTCTGAAAATAGAAAATATATTGAAATACTTCGATGTGCTAATCAATAGAGAAAGGTCTTGCTTCATAGGACAAAACAAAATCAACACGGGAACTAATTGAAGTAGAATTAAGGCTGCACAAGTCGTCACTATATTTGACTAAACCTGAATTCTTTCGCAAGGGTCTTTTGTCGACCTGTTTTGTTTCGCAACAGCGAGGAAGGAATAATTTCCTTGCTAATGGAAGTCGCGTCGCAACAGACTTTAATCCCTAAAACAATGAATCTTCTGATCGTCTTATGTAATTGTTTCAATTTTGTATTCCGTTAAGACTTCTGCAGCTAATTATAGGAAAATTAGGGATCCTGGAGCAAAGTTAAACAGGGAAAATGCTTTGTTATTGTTTGGTTTTGTTGTTGGTTTCAGCTCTTTCCTTTGCACAGGTGGATGTAGAACAAAAATAAATTTTAAGGCGGTAATTTAAATAGGTGTTCTAAAGTTTGTCGTTGCTATGCATCTGTAATTTAAAAGGTCGTTCATATTTAATAAATGCCAAACAGGAAGTGCATGTTGTACCTTGTCCAGACGTGTTTTGAAATAAAATATACAAGAGTGAAAATACGTTAAAGGAAAAAAAAAACTACTAGAGAGGATAAAATACTGGAGTGTGTTATACTCAAGTCGATAATGTACGTATTAATACTTAAATATAAATTTTTAATTTTTTGAGCAGCAGTAAAATGTTACAAAATGTAAGAAGAGTTTTTATGTATTTAGTATGAAAATATATTTCTTTAGAAAATATCTTTTGCTCTCAACAAAAAGGGTTTCTTATTCTTTTCTAATTATTATTTTTTTTTAATTTCGAATTGCGCACCAAAGTATTTCAAATCTTTTCAATAATATTAAACTTTTTAAAAATTTCCAATCTTTTTAACAATAAAAAGTGTCTCTTTCTCATATATTTATGAAAACCTATTTTTTTAAAACTGAATCATTATCTAGTTTTTAAGAAATATTCAAAATAGAATTCATTTTCATAAAAATTTTATAATTTCGTTACACTTCAAGTGGAAAAGTGTCTAACAGGATGTCATACAGGAGGATTCGCTACCAGATCGACAAACTGGAAAAGTGTATAAGGGGTACAGAGACGGCTCGGAATCACATAGGCATGCAGGGTCACAAATGCCGTAGTTACGAGCTACGGTGCAAAGAAGCAGAGAAAATGAACAGAAACAGCAACACATTAATGTGACAGAAAACATTATATTGAAGCTTTTACTACAACAGCTGCTCGAAGTTTTGACCTGAAGTCGTCCGTAAGGCCTGACAGCTGCTCTGCATGGAATTCCTTTAGTTCTGAAAGATTCCTGGCATGTCACGTATCCTCTCCGCAGCTACAGATTCAAGCGATGAGGTCTTCAACTAAAGGAACGGTGATCTCGTAAACCAAACTCTTTATGTGACCCCTTAAAAAGAATTTCATGCCTTTTCGAACACATGTTGAAGTAGTACAACGTTTCAATAAAATGTTTTCTGTCCCATTAATGTGTTGCTATTTCTGTTCTTTTTCTTTGTTGCTTTGCATCATGGTTTGCAACCCTGAGTGTGTGCGTGTGTTACTTCATACAATTGTTCTACGAGCGATTAAACTATTGTATACTGAACTTTTTAATTATTATTTAGAAATTTTACGTTACAATGAATATTGCATTGGATCAAATGTTGCTTTCACACAAAAATCTTTTGTCTTGAAGTTAATTATCTCATGTTTTTGCCTTTTTGGAATGATATACCGGCTAAAAATATTTTTAAATAAACTACATAATGCTTTTACTATCTATACATAGAATTAACCACCGAATCAATTTCTTGAACTTCCAGATTAAAATGGAAAAAAATCGTAGCAATATTCCATGCTAGTCCTTAAACAAATGAAAGGTCCATTCATTATTTGCTCCAAAATCAATTACAGCACCACATTTAATCGCAATGAAAATATCAGCAGCTTTCTCTTTTTAAATGGAAAATTATTTTCACAACGAATCAAGCAAATTAAATAACACACTAGGCGTAATGCATTTCTTAATTAAATTACCAGCCAATCATTTCATTCAAACTCGATGAAAAAAAGCCCTTCCTCCTACAATTAAGCCAGCGAGTTGTGCCAACATTAGATATATTCTCAAATTAATAACTGGAACTAAAAAGTATAACAGTTCGCCATATGCAATTTTTCGTTCTTTCTTGCTCAATAAGCTGATTTAATAAGGGGAAGGAAATTAATTTCGCATACATGAAAGCAATCAAAGACGATAGTCACATAATTGCAGGGATTTTCTATAAGTTTCGTATAAAAGGCAAAGAAGATTGGGAAGGAAAAAAAGTGTAATGTAAGCGGATTATTAATGCCGGGATTCGTCGTTGTTGCTCATTAGCCTTAGATGATGTTCCTTCCATACACACGTTTAAGATTTCAGAAAATGGCTTCATTAAACTGATTAAAAATGCTCGATGAATAGGGAAGGATTGTGACGAGAGGTAGATATGTTGTTGTCATCGTGCATTCCATCACTTTATTTGAGTTTCAATTACCAGTTTCCTTCTTTGCCTTCAGTTTTCAGTATCGAAATTTTGCTCGAGATTATCGCTTTTTGAAAAAAATTTGGTTAATTATTAGATTCATTTTTAATGTGGAGCTTTGAAAATGTCTGAGAGGGTAAGAATTAATTAATGGAAAAGAAAATATGATGAGAAAGTGTAAGAATTAAATAATCTAATTAAAGTGTTTAAACAAATTGAGAACAGAACTGTGAATGGATGCGTTAGATAAGAATACAAAGTATGGAATGTTATAAAGCAGGATTAAGAAGATAATTACAAGATTATTATTCGAACAGAATATCAGTGACATATTTAACCTTTTAACTGCCACCGACGTATATATCCGTCTCCCTCAACCGGTGCATTGAAGTTCCTGGACGTATATATATGTCTTTTCGAAATACGATTATTTTCTTTGCACTTCTATCTGTAAAACTGTTCCGAAGGGTTTGAAATGCAATAAAATTACCTTGAAAGTGTTTGCAAAAGATTTACTACTTACTTCAGAGAAAGTTAGTGTATTTATTCCTTTTCTTTTCTCCCCAATACACCGCATGCGCGTGCTTATCTGAAAAACGGTGGCAGTGGGGAGCGAATCACATAATTTTTAATGGGCAGTTAGTTAAAATCGGCAATTATTCTCTTCTCATTTTCGTTTCACAAAAATAAACAGAAACTTTTCTCTATCTATAATACTTGTAATTATCTCATCCGTATTCAAATATCCAATTTTACCTACTAATTTCATATTATTTTTATATATGTAAATTTGTTTGGTGCGAAGCAATTACTTAAATCACTGTTGACATTCAAATATCGGCACTTATATGTGGTACCACAGGTGGGGTACGTGGTGTCCATGGTAGCTAACTGTTATGGTCAAGAAGGGGCCGGCGTACCACGGATTTGAGTTCTGGTGCCATTGAAGACCCACCGCGTGGAGGGGCTTTCGTACGTTGAATCTGTCTAAGACAGTTCAAGTGTCGTCCTCCTCTCGAGTGAGGCTCAAAATTTTGAGGTCTGTCACCAATAGCTCTCATGTTGCTTTATAGTGTGTCGTTGATATAACTCTCACTCGGATGGGACACGTGTGACCTTTATGAGTGACTTGATCAGCCCTCATAGAAATCTGCATCTTCTATTAATTGATATTTCCTTATTTATAAAGCGACATTTTGAAAATTTATAAAATTAAAAATAATAATAATAATAATATATACACATGTAAGTTTCACATGTTACTGGTGGTTATAATGAACAGTGCATTTCAAAAGATACAGCACAATATAGTACGAAGCGGTAACACTACTGTATATGTAACCTGATCTCTACACAAAAACTATTTTCTTACTAATAATGTTTGTAAAACGCCGATTGTGATGTATCGTTTGTCAAACTGGCAGTAGGCATGCAAGTGTTATTGTTACAATTATTACGACTCTTATTAACATTTCTTGTTTAACCTTTACTTAAAATCTGCATTCACTTGGACTTGAAATATAGCAATCCGGCAAGCTATGTTTTGAAATTCTTTGATCGGGATAAATACGTTTTGCTAAATCAGTATTACGTTGTAAAAAAAAAAAAAACTTCAGTGTTTTTCATCTTTCATGTACGTGTCATTCTATTTCCATTTCCTCGAAAAAGCCGTTTCGAGGGATTCACTTCTGAACTCAACCGGCTTTTATATAACCTCGTGGAAATTTCTAGAAGAGTTGACCCTTGAGATTTCTCGATGATTCCTTGGCGATATCATATTATCGCCATATATATTGCCAATCTGGTAACCTTGGTCACATCTTTTGGAAGGCGAAAATCTTGTTCTTCAAGTTCATATTTGAAAGCGAACTTCGCCTGTAAAACTCACTTTTCTCGCCTGAGTAGTGCCACCTCCGGGAAAACAACACATGTGAGTGAGTGAGTGAATATTAACGTCACACTGTTCAACTACACGAGGGTTTTTGGCGACAGACCAAGTAATTTTGAACCATGGGCAAGTGACGTGGACGACACCTGAGCTGGCACCCCCCTCTTCTAACTACAACACCACACCAAAACAACACATGTGGGTGTTTCAATGTATTGCATTTACTAAATTAAAGAAAGTTATAGAAACTCTCCTCAGAATAGCGATAATAACATTGCTTATGGGTGCAACTCAAGCTTATTCTAAATTTCTTTTTTATTATGGCTAATCTAAACAAATATTTACTTTTTAGCAAAAGCTTGCTAAGTATATATAAAAATGGCTAACCGCACATTATTTTATCACGAACTAAGCCCCATATATACATGCTCAAAATATTTTTTTTTAGTTTATTTTATGAGTGCATGCAGAAACATGTAATCTGTACGAAAAAACCGTATAATGAGTTTTTTCGAAATTTTCTGCTTTTTCCAGGAAACGTAACCTTTTGAAAGAAAATCAGCAAGATTCATGACGCTTAAATCCAAATTGTTTTAACATGGGAAATTCCAACTAAATTCATCTAATTCTTCCTTTAAAACCTATTCTAGGCTTAAACAGTAGGAGGGCTTCTCTACTCTGTTAAGTAATGTTCGTTTTGATCACATATCCTGACATTTAAGTAGAGCTCAGGGGCGGCATTAAGAGACCAAAGAGATCCCCACGACTTTCCCTCGGGTGCCACTATCGGGGCAGTATTTCAAGAACCGCAGGACAGCAAATGCCCTTATAATGCCATGTGAACTTCAGCGCTTCCACTGGGGAAGTATCAAGGGATGTGTTGTAATACTTAAAAATATAAGCTTTCGAATGAACGGAAGAGTGTACGGTGATAAACGGAAGATAATACATATTTTCGGAGTATTTAATTGCATGAATATAGCGGGAAGTAGTATTTTAATTTTGAATTACAATTGTTCAAATAAAATTTCTTTAATTAAATGTGGAATTCAAGCAATTAAAAAAAAATAATAACTAAACATAGGCTGAATACATTGTTTGATGACCCATAAAAATGAATTGAATTTTTTAAAAAATATGAAAAGGATGAGACAGTGGTACAAAATATTTAACTAAGTATAGATGGTTACATAGAAAGAGAGATAGATAGATAGATAGAGTTACAGACAGAGATAGATAGTCATAGATATAGATATAGATGAATACAAAGATATAGATATAGATATGATATAGATATAAATATAAATATATATAGAAAGATATAAATATAGATATGATATAGATATAAATATAAATATATATAGAAAGATATAGATATAGATATGATATAGATATAAATATAAATATATATAGAAAGATATAAATATAGGTAGATTGATCTGTCGATTGATCGGTCGATCGATCGATAGATACAGAGAGATATGTGTAGACACAGACATAGATAGCTATAGAGATGGACAGACATACATAGATAAATAGATAACTATAGAGATGGACAGACGGATATAGATAAATAGATATAGATAGATTCATCTACCATTCATATGTAAGAACTGTTCTTAATGATAAAAAATGACAATAGCCTTCCCTTTTCTGAAACAAAAAAAATTAAACCACTACTTGACCAGATATAATTGTGCATCCAATGCGTTTTACATTATTTATTTCTATAAGTTATTATTATTATATTTATACAACGTTTATTACATTGATAGACTTTTTTATAAAATAATAAGCGTATTAATTGCTTAAGGTATCCGACTACGTTCGGAACCGTGATTTTAAAGAAGCGCATAAGTGGATAATTTTCATGTTATTTAGTGTTACTCAGATTAGAATACATGCATAAAATTGTTTTAAGGACATTTTGACAAAAAAATTTTTTAAGTACAGTATTTTGGCAAAAAACTAACTTAGAATAATCTTTTTGTCATGAAAATTATCCATTTATGCGCTTTTGCAAAATCACGGTTCCGAACATAGTCGGATACCTTAATTGTTTTTTTGACTTCACCCTAAGAAGCGAAATAGAACTATAGGAAATGAAGCTTGTAATTTTTAACCTTGATCAAGTACGAAGACGACACTCTCTCCACTCTCCAAACATACCTACAGCATCAGCGTTAGTACTTCGAACCTCAATAGATTTCATGTGTATCGGTCCCTCTACTAGTCAGATCTTCAGAGGTGCCAAGACTCACTGGCTAGATTCAAATTTTATACAGATTTATTCAGTTTCCTCTGTCATAATTTTATCATATAAACTGTTCTTCAATATAGATAAGTTTTATTCCGCGTTTCTTATTATATTCCATACCTACACACATATACTATTATTTTTGTTCATGTAACTTATGCCAAAAAATGAAGCATTCATATTTTTCAATAAAACCTTTGGTTATATTTTTGTACTATTTTAAGCCAATGTGTAAGAAAGTCTACTTTATTTGCACACATTAGAGAAAGTATCAATGCTTTGGATAGTAGATTTGAAAAGAGTCCAGAATTTTTTTCAGTTTAAGGTATCCGACTACGTTCGAAATCGTGATTTTGCAAAAGTGTATAAATGGATAATATTTATGATATTTAATGTCACTTAGATTAGAAAATGTCAATAAAATTGTTTTAAGAATAGTATTACAATAAAAAATTATATAAGTGCAATATTTTGACAAAAAAAGAACATACAATGATCCATTTTCAAAATATTCTCCTTTTGTGAAAAATGCTTCTATTATAATAATATTTTACCTGTATATAGCTGAGACCTCTGTACAGAGGCTCAACTAGAATTTTTGAAATATGTAGCATAGAAGTGGGTTTATCCACGTTTTACGACAACAGAAGGGAGAAATTTTAAGAAAAAAACGCCGATAATTATTTCAATGGGTGGTAACTCTAAAAATAATGTGAATTTCTCAAAAATCATAGTTGAGCCTCTGTACAGAAGTCTGAGCTATGTACAGGCAAAATATTATTTTAATAGAAGCCTTTTTCACGAAAGGAGAACATTTTGAAAAAAGGTTATTCTAAGTTAATTTCTTGCCGAAATATTGTATTTAAATAATTTTTGTCAAAATGTCCTTAAAACAATTTTATACATGTATTCTAGTCTAAGTGACACTAAATATCAAGAAAATAATCCATTTATGGGCTTTTTTAAAATCACGTTTCCGAACGTAGTTGGATACCTTAATCGCGAAATTGAACACATAACAGTGTGTTAATAAGCATGCACCAGAGAAAACCAAAAACCAATCAAATTTACCAATATCAGGGTAATCAGTCTTTTTTAAATGATTTGAAATCAATTATTATTGCCTCACTTAACGCTGAAACTGATTTCCCGTACGCTGTATGGGCACTGGTATTACCTTTTTTCTATCGCTTTAATTTGCCCATATTTCAAGTTTTATAGTGATATTATTATTACTAGTGTTTTTAAGAGATGCAGTTTGTCCATGTGATAATTCTCATCCGGGATTTTCTTAGTGGTGAAAGCGAGAATTTTTCATTGAAGGCAGGAATTCAGATTCTTGAAAATATTCGATGAAGAACAGTGATTGCCAAGGCTATACGCAATGTGCTATTTCAAAAGAAATGAAAATGGAAAGATAATAAAAAAAAAAATCAAGTATTATCTCTGTCCCCATTGTAATGTCAGATTGAGTATTACACCATGCTTCAAATTTTGTGTGTGCACATATATTTGCACACGCCCACGCAAAACCCTCAACCGATTAAAAAAGAGGTATGAACATGAATTTTTTTTGTAAGTATCAGAGAAATTCTTTTAGGAATATGAAACATTCTTCATAGTATGCAGAGTGCGTTTATAAAAAGCAAACAATTAGGATTATTGTGTTCTACAATTATAAAATAAAAAAATAGCGTGAAAACTTTAAAATTGAAAATTAAAATGAAATTCTTCAACATTCTGTTAAGGTATCCGACTACGTTCGGAACCGTGATTTTGCAAAAGCGTGTAAATGGATAATATTTATGACATTTAGTGTCACTTGGAGTAGAAAATGTATATAAAATTGTTTTAAGAATAATAATACAATAAAAAGTTATTTAAGAAAAATATTTTGACAAAAAATGAACATAGAATGACCCATTTTCAAAATATTCTCCTTTTGTAAGAAATGCTTCTGTCATAATAATATTTTGCCTGTATATGGCTCAGACCTCTGTACAGAGGTTCAACAATGAGTTTTGAAAAATTCACATTATTTTCATAGTTACAACCCTTTGAAATAATTATCGTCGTTTTTTCTTAAAATTTCTCTCCTCTGTTGTCGTAAAACATGAATAAACTCACTTCTAAGTTATATATTTCAAATATTCTAGTTGAGCCTCTGTGCAGAGGTCTGAGCTATATACAGACAAAATATTATTATAATAGAAGCATTTTTCACAAAAGGAGAACACTTTGAAAAAAGGTTATTCGAAGTTAATTTTTGCCGAAATATTATATTTAAATAATTTTTTTTTGTCAAAATGTCCTTAAAACAATTTTATACATGTATTCTAATCTCAGTGACACTAAATATCATGAAAAATATCCATTTATGCGCTTTTTTTAAAATCATGGTTCCGAACATAGTCGGTTACTTTAAGTGTTCTACTCATTTACATGAAACTAAAATAAATATGCTTTTTTGTAACATTTTGAGCAAACAAAATGGATCTCTTAAGGAAATTAAACACGTAACAATGTTTTAGAAGTCATACCAAAGCGAATTAAATACCGATCAATTTTACAATTTCAGATTAATCAGTCTTTCTTGAACTTTGTAAAATCAATCATTATTGTGTCCCAGTCTTACTTAAAATGTATTATGTTTCTGCTCAACAACTACTGTCCCCGTACACAAAGTTTCGTAAATGTAACTGATATGGATTCACTGTTTCATATGCTAAGCCAACGCATTCAAGATTCCACTACCTGCGAAATGTAAGAAATATCCGAGACAGACTCAAATAAAGCATTCGTTTCCAGAAAACCAATATTCTCGCATGCAAATTCACACTTTCTTCTTCCCTAATAAAATAGCTGTTGCATTCTGCAGATCATTCTTTTGAGGGAAATAAATAAACAAACATACGCCGAGAAGACGGCGGAGAAATGAGCGAACGATAGAACACACTTTCAAGATGGCGGACTCTCATTTTTGGCGGGAACCTGAATTCTCCAGAGAAAAGAACGCGTCTTCTTCGATACAAATCCCCGTCTTTTCGAATAGCATTTGCATAATTCATCGTTTGGATGCGTCGTTCCTTCGCTCCTCTCTACTTTGCTGGTATATGAAAGATTTGCAATGATGTTTTTGTTTCGTTTTGTTTACTGTTTTCCTTCTTTTTCTCTGTTTTTACCCTTTTTCCGTTTCCGCATGTTGTGCCGTATGTTGTTTTCACCCCCTTGCTCAGAATGTTGAAATGCCACTTGAGGATTAAACCAGAAGATGCGTTGATGAAAGAAAGAAATTGTAGTAGGCTTAACGAGCTTTTAGAATGATTTTCTCTAATGCGACGAACGTATTTTAACGAACAGCAAATGTTACATTATTTTAGAAGAAAAGCTTCGAAAGTGCAGATTTAACTTTTTTTTTTTCTCTCTCTTTAAAAAGAAAAAGGAATGCATTTTGTCTTGTGCGATGTTAAAATGTCATATCGGATGTTCCAGAAATATGTTTCGATTCCATTATGAGATTTGTTTCGTCTTTTTTCGTGGAAAATCCGTTCGTGTTGTAAAAGTTTGTTATTAAATTTAAAGTCAAATATGACATTGTTAAAATGAATATAATACCATTAAATCTGAATCAGAAAGAATTTGGGAATTGTACATATTTAAATAATGCTTCGCGTATTTTGTGCTCCACATTTTTTTGTAGTATTATAAATGATAGTTTCTAAATTTTATGATGCGTAAAAATACAATTTCGGATTGAAATTTAATGAAATATTCAAGTTCTAAAGTCTAGCAAGGAATCATTATTAAGGTATCCGACTACGTTCGGAACCGTGATTTTGCAAAAGCGTGTAAATGGATAATATTTATGATATTTAGTGTCACTTAGATTAGAATACATGCATAAAATTGTTTTAAGGACATTATGACAAAAAAAATTATTTTAATACAATATTTTGGCAGAAAATTAACTTAGAATAACATTTTTTCCAAATGTCCTCCCTTTTTAAAGAATGCTTCTATTGTATTAATATTTTGCCTGTATATAGCTCAGATCTCTGTACAGAGGCTCAACTAAAATTCTTGAAATGCATTACTCGGAAGTCGGTTTATCCATGTTTTACGAATACAGAAGGGAGAAATTTTAAGAAAATACGCCGATAATTATTTCAAATGGTTGTCACTCTGAAAATAATGTGAATTTTTCAAAAATCATAGTTGAGCCTCTGTACAGAAGTCTGAGCTATAGACAGGCAAAATATTAATACAATAGAAGCATTTTTTACAAAAGGAGAACATTTGGAAAAATGGTTATTCTAAGTTAATTTTTTGCCAAAATATTGTATTTAAATAATTTTTTTGTCATAATGTCCTTAAAACCATTTAATATATGTATTCTAATCTAAGTGACACTAAATATCATGAAAATTATCCATTTATGCGCTTTTTTAAAATCATGGTTCCGAACGTAGTCGGATACCTTAAATGATAAAATAAATAAAACAGATAGTGTAATTAAGTGCTGTTTTAAAGTATAAGGAAGCAAGTCTTATAAAATGGAAGACATCAAACTAAAACTTTCCTTTTCACTATTCGGAAGTTATGAATAAACAGTTAAACAGTTAACAGTGATTGACGAGTATACTCGTTATGGAGAAGTTGCAGGACTTTGTGTCATAACGAGTATACTCGTCATGGGTAAAAGTTAAAAACCATTGGCTATTAAAGGTGCAATTTTTGAGAAAAACATAACATATTCTCAAATTTCAAGATGCTTAGAATTTTTTGAGGCCAATCTAGAGAAAAACAAATAAATAAAAAAAAATATGAAAAATTTAAGATGAACTTATGCGTCCCCGTGTGAACCAGATGAAACAGCGTATAAGTTCGCTAACGAATTTATTTACGTGCGATGATAATGCATTTTAGATGTTTGCCTAAAAGAAGCAAAGGCAAAATTTGGAAAGAAGATTTATAATAGGGTTCCTTCAGATATGGTCAGCCATTGGTAAAATGCATGAGTGTCACCGACCATGGATAGCTGCTGGCCTGAAGTTACCTAGTTATTGAGTGATATAAATGTCGACTGTTTGATGTTAAAGGCATATGCTGACATTAGACTAATGGCCCATTGCCGTACTGTCTATGGAATAGTTATTTTATTGGGGTGGGAAGGACAAGAATGCCTTCTGGTAAGAGGACTGGAATCAACACTGCAGTACTTATTCCCGAACTTCTTTGGTGTCAAGACAGGTAGAAAATATTGTGTCAGTATGTGATATGGTTGCTCTATGGTGATTATATCTTTGATTGTCAGCGTGAATTAGAGGTGTGGGATTGTCAAATTGAATAGACATTTTAAAATTCTTAATATGACTTTATTAAGAATATAACTTAAATCTCTAATAATTTAGATAAATTTTAATAAGTGAGAATCTAATAAACCAAACACACAGCAATAGTTAAACTGGATCGCGTAACTTAGACCACTTATCCAAATAATTATACTATCCGCCTACTTTCAATTCTGATAATATTACAAGACCTAATATCAAATAATCAGTCCTACCTTAATCCAAAATAAGATTCTATCACGGTACGAGATGTCTGGGTGCACGTGCAATGGTATGCACCTTGTATCAATGGCTGAATATCTTAGTAACTTTATGATAGGCCGTCAATTCACACTCATATCTCTTCCAAACATAACTTTACCCTAAATTGCCGTACTGCTTACTGAAACTTCTGTTCTTTTAAAAGCTATCTTATTTGCATTTCACAATCGCATTTCACTTCTTGGATTTGGGTAGGAAAAGATTTGCCATTAATCTTGGCCGTCAAAGAACCTAGAGGTTATGTTACAGAAAAGAGAGACGCGTGAGCCCGTCACAAGTAGAGAAAGAAGTAAATCAGTGAGTTTTTTTTAGGTCTCTCATTCCGAGAATTTTGACGGTCAATAAAATTCATACATATACATAAAAACTTATGGTTGGAAGGACCATTGGTCTCATGAACCTGCGACCAAGCTAATTTATTTTATAACCCCGTACATACAACTCTTGTACAACAATATTACAAATGAAATTGGAAATTTTATAAAATACACCTATCTTTTTATCCAGCAGTTTAACTGCGTCACATATTCTGTGATTGCCGAGGATACCCGTCATCGTTAGATTTCCGTGACACATATAATTGCACCCTCTCACACGAAGGGGGGGGGAGCTACAGTTAACTTGTTAATATAAAATTATTCATAATGATGCAATTTTTCCTCTAATGATGATTGTAATTTAAATACATATTTTTAGAAAGGTATTAATAAATTGTAATGTAAATGATATACAGCTAAGTTAATATAAAATCACTAGAATTTTGTGTGGAAAATTTGACATTTCGATCAAATATTAAAATGTTCCAGAACACTGCACAAGTTTTCATTATATATACATATTCATTAATTCGCATATTCATATGTGTGTGTGAAGATTATACAACAATTATTTAAAATCCCTAAGATTTTATCATAAAGAGAGGTATTCGATAAGCAAGTGAGTTTTTTTACGGATGAATACTATAATCGTTTTAAAAATAAGTTATTTTAATGACAGGTATAAGATAGTAGCGTATTTTTCAAATTGTGATAATAATAAAAAAAAATTACAAAAAAATATTTGTTTTTCTTTATTACGTAAATTTACTACTTATATATATATATATATATATATATATATATATATATAT
>BMAV01024240.1:10156-90132 GCA_019973955.1 Trichonephila inaurata madagascariensis | reverse complement strand
ATTTCGCTGGCGCAGGCGATAAAATCTCCAAAAATGATATAAGCGACGCAAAACGGAATACTCTGCTTGGTAACCTCTTACCACTACATTTTCAAAACAAGTCGCAGTCTCTACTTACTACCTCTTTTTCATGATACATCAAAAATGGATAAAAAATCAATGAGAACTAACATTAATTAACATTTATTTTTTATGTGTATAGTGTATTTTGTCGCCAATAAAGCTTGTTTGGCGTTAGATTTGAACCTGCAAAACGGAAAAATTAGCATTCTTTGTATTGTAATCATTAAAAATAACTGAAGCTGTTCCGCAAATATTTATTAAAATATGAATAAATACTTGGCAAAAATAAATTTTATTTGATTTAGAAACACACAAACATTTCTTATTCATACCAAGAGGATTTTAAAAGATGCATTTTCCTTTCTTTAATCTGAAAAAAAAGATAACATTTAATCGTAAAAAAAGTTCTTACACGAAAATTTTCTTCTTAAGATTTGATTGAAAATTGTATTTTTCTGTACTTCCCTTATAATAAAAGAACACTGACAACACAAAAAGATAAATAAGTAATAAATAATAAGCACAGCGAACCAGCTACAATTTTCTCAGTTCTGAAGAAAGAAATAACGCTGAATCTTTTATTAAGTTCCAAACCGAAATCAACTCTCAAAACTTACTTCAGTAAGTTTTTTTCTACTGACTTTACTACTTTTTTCATATATATTTCCCTTGTATGGCAACAAAATTGGAAGGCGCCAATGAAAGGAATGTCAAACTGAAAAGATGGCATATGAGTGACGCTGAAACCGATGTTGAATTTGGAATAAACTAATAAAGAAGCTAAGTTTTTTTTGTGCCTTTTTGCGAGGCGAGAAATTTTTTCCTGCTCTTTATTTTGCAGAATTATAAAGGAGGAGTTTTTTTAAAGGGAAAAAAATGCCAGCTATAATAAGAAGATGCGCTTTGACAAATGAAGAGTTTTCGACGCTGCTGCTTGTATGAAACCTTGTTTTGTAGCTTAGGCTTTGTGTTCCCCATAGACTGGTGTCACTTTTTTTTCTGCTTATTGTTTTTGACAGGAGAATGGAATAAAATATATTTAAACTACTCACGTCTCAGTCATTGAAGCGAAGGGGGAGGGGGAATCTCAACTCTTTACATTTCTTTCGTGATTTTAAGTTCCATTTAATTTGATTCGAAGGAAATGTCGACGAAGAATATCATAAAAATAAATAGAAAAACAATATATTTGTACAACATTTAAAAAAAGAATAAGATTGTAATAAATGGAATAAAACCTCTTTATAGATATTTTATGACTTTTAAATGAAATTTTATTTTTTAAATTGATTGAAATGCAGAGGTGTTTTAAGGTATCCGACTACGTTCGGAACCGTGATTCTAAAAAAGCGCATAAACGGATAATTGTCATGATACTTAGTGTCACTTAGATTAGAATACAAGTATAAAATTGTTTTAAGGGCATTTTGACAACAAAAATTATTTAAATACAATATTTCGGCACAAAATTAACTTAGAATAATTTTTTTTCCAAATGTTCTTCTTTTGTGAAAAATACTTCTTTATAATAATATTTTGCCTGTATATAGCTTAGGCCTTTTTACAGAGACTCAACTGTGATTTCTGAAAAATTCACATTATTTTCAGAAATACAACCAATTGAAATAATTATCGGCATTTTTTCTTAAAATTGCCGTAAAATATGGATAAACCCACTTCTAAGTTATATATTTCCAAAATTCTAGTTGAGCCTCTGTACAGAGGTCTGAGCTATATACAGGCAAAATATTATTATAATAGAAGCATTTTTCACAAAAGGAGAACATTTGGAAAATGGGTAATGCTATGTTCATTTTTTGCCAAAATATTGTATTTAAATAATTTTTTTTGTCAAAATGTCCTTAAAACAATTTTATACATGCATTCTAATCTAAGTGACACTAAATATCATAAATATCATGACAATTATCCATTTATGAGCTTTTTTAAAATCACGGTTCCGCGAACGTAGTCGGATACCTTAAAACTGAATTAATAATTTTCTTTACAATAATTTCATTCCTAAGAAAAACATTTCTCAAAAATATTTCTTTAATTAAACTTCACATGCTTTACAATTTAGGTACTAATTTTCGTTTGCATGGTAAAGGAGTTGCATTTGCATAGTATGAAATATCTTATGCACAATTGCATGCAATGATAATTACAATTACTCGTATCAATAAATAAATTGGAGCTATTTTTTATTAGGTTATTTATTTTTAGGCATCTTTTTACTTGAAATTAATACACATGGTAATTAAGAATATCATTAATCACTTTAAAAACAAGATTGTCAGTAAATGATAAAATTTTTACTATTCGGAGACAGGAGAGTAAGCTAGGCATATGGGGACATCTAATCATGATTAAAATTAAATTAGAAATAAAACTATTTTGAAGGATTATGAAAAATTAAGTACCTTAGAATTTATGATATGTGTGAAGAAATAAAATTCCTCTTGGTGAAAAAAACTTCTTGGTTGCTTTCCAATATGCTTTAAGGTATCCGACTACGTTCGGAACAGTGATTTTGCAAAAGCGTATAAATGGATAATATTTATGATATTTAGTGTCATTTAGATTAGAAAATGTATATAAAATTGTTTTAAGAATAGTATTACAATAAAAAGATATTTAAGTACACTATTTTGACAAAAAATGAACATAGAATGACCCATTTTCAAAATATTCTCCTTTTGTGAAAAATGCTTATTATAATAATACTTTGCCTGTATATAGCTCAGACCTCTGTACAGAGGATCAACTAGAATTTTTGAAATATATAACTTAGAAATGGGTTTATCTATGTTTTACAACAACAGAAGGGAGAAATTTTAAGAAAAAAACGCCGATAATTATTTCAATTGGTGGTAACTCTGAAAATAATGTGAATTTTTCAAAAACCATATTTGAGCCTATGTACAGAAGTCTGAGCTATGTACAGGCAAAATATTATTAAAATAGATGTATTTTTCACAAAAGGAGAACATTTTGAAAAAAGGTTATTCTAAGATAATTTTTTGCCAAAATATTGTATTTAAATATTTTTTTTTTGTCAAAATGTCCTTAAAACAGTTTTATACGTGTATTCTAATCTAAGTGGCATTAAATATTCTGTGCTTTTTTAAAATCCCGGTTCCGAATGTAGTCGGATACTTTAAACAATAACACAAAAATTGTATCTTACAGTTATTGAAAATCAAACAAAAAAATTTTAACGAATCATATTTTTGTTTTTATATGTCACGTAAATTATAATCTGTTCATGTGAAACGTCTTTCGTTTTCCATAATTTGTTAGCATAAGAAAAAACGTTATTTTGTATATAAATCTCTCCTAGATTACACTATTTCAATTTCATAAATTTAAAAAAAAAACTATTTTAGTTATTATCTAATAATTTATTTTATAAAGGAAATAATTGCATTTAATTCAACTTTATAATGATGAAAAATTAAAACGTATTTATTATTGGTGTCGAATTTATCACGCAGTGGACTAAACTCATGTCACGTCATGGTCACATCATAACTTCAAGGACATTTTTAAGGACCATCAATTCATAAATTCATGTGACGCCAATGTCACGTGATAAATGTTGACTCACGTTTCCAACCAATCTGTTCATGGGCTTCACTGTTGCCAACTTTTGCATTTTACAGAAACTTTCCTTTGCAAAATACATATTAGTTAACAATAATAACGCCCATAGGTAAACAAAATAATGTTGATTTAAAAAAAAACCATATAATATATATTTTTTATTTTAGAAAATTCTTTGAACAATCTTAATATCTAGAAATGTTTATCCAGTGATGAAGTTTTTGAAATTATATGTAAATTTTACAAGCAGAATAACAAGTGCAAGTCTAATATCAGTTTGAAACTCAAAGGAGATCACGTGATTACATTTATCATGTGACCGTTATGAATTAAGCCTGTTGTAACTCAAATGTATGAGTTTTATTTAAACAAAACTTTTGTACAACTAATTTATTATGGAATTTTTAGTTTATACTCGTAAGATTTGGGAAAGACTTTTCATTCGCTTTCATCATTAATCAAATAATGTTTCATCAAATCAAATGAATCGCTCATTTCCCCCTGTAAAACTTACTCATACTCAAGAACGCTCTAATATTTAAAACCAAATAAATGTCAGCCATTCAATCTCCAGACTTTCCAATAAATGTGATCTTTTAACTATTTGTACATACTCCGAAATCCTAATGTATGTAATTATCCTTTCACATAGATTGTGGAAAAGGATCGGCATAATTAGTTTCACTCAAACAAAGTGCAAACTGTAAGCTCTTTATTAATAATCGGTAATCAATATCACTAAGCTTATAACATAAATAATGTCAATAGAAATATATTAGATATTGGAGCACTTCAGACAAAGTTCATATCATTTCTAAGTAGTATAACTGCAGTTTTAAACTCCAGATTAATTTCAGTTGCCCTTACAAATAATCTTTGACATGTCTGGTGAGGGGGTGGAGGGCGGTAGCTGGGAGGGGGGTGAAGGATTAATTTAGCTTGTAGAGTGACTAATGGAGAATCAATAACTATACTGCTCTGGTTCGATTAAAAGGTCGAGCACAGAACTAGTTTATTTCATAAATTATGACCTCCGACTATACAAGCTGAAAGTGATTTCGTCAGAAAACCCAGTTTCCTCTCAGGGTAAATTATTAGGTTAGAGACTTTTGTGAAAGATATTTTCTTGGTGTGATTGAAGATGGTGTCATAAATTCTTCACGTGAAGTTTAATAATGCCTTTAATGATACGATTGATTATGTATATTTTAAACTACCCTAACTTGTGTTGGGAAAGATGTGTTAATATACTATAAGAAGTCGTTGGTTTTGTGATGCCTATAATTATTTACTATTTATGAAGGGATAAAGTATAGTGATTTTTAAAATAAAAGGTTTGCATGGTAAAAAATATATATACATATTTGGTGCTCGTAAATATCGCCCCCTCGTAAATATCGCTATCCATAGGGGGGCGTGATGACCCTAAGAGGAGGGCGCGAACATATTGAAAAGCCGAAAACAAAAGATTATTTTAAAAAATTATTAATTTGTTGAAAGTAAACACACAAACAAAATATATTCTAACATGATGAAAAAAAAACCCATTTACACTGATTTAATGCACTTTTAAAAGTATCATTACTACACAATGCATTTGATAGTTAATTTATCAATACTAAGTTAAGAAAAAGTTTAATAATTGCAAGTGACCCCACAGGCTTGTCATATATATAGAATTACATGCAAAAATTAACATTTATCTTGATAATTTGTACGGTTTATAATTAATCTCTTAACTGCGATAATTTTTTTTGTACGGTTTATAATTAATCCATTAACTGCGGCTTAAAAGTTACGCGATTTACTCCACAATGCCACCGTTTTGCATGTATGCACACGTATGTGGTGTATTTGGGGAGAAGAGAGAAAGAGAATAAATAAGAAAATTCTCTAAAATAAGTAAATCCTTCACAAACACTGTTAAGGTCATTTTATTGCATTCCGAAGCCTTCCGAATAATTTTATGAATACTTGTGAGCAGAAAAAAATCGTAATTTGGAAGGACGTATATATAAGTCCTCGACAATTTATTCACTGGCTGAGATAGACGGTTCTATATGCCAGTGGGGGAGAAGTTAAAGTCGTATTGTAGCCTTAGAGTCAAAGTATCGTTTTATTGCAATCTATACATCGTTATTGTATTGAGGGGGGCGCGAAGAAAATTGTGATTGAATTTTGTGTAGCACGTATTGAAAGTTTGAGAAGCACTGAAGTAGATAGTATCTAAATAAATTGCTTAACAACAAACACAAGATTATAGCTTTATTGGATACTGATTAATTTGTACACTGTTGTTTAATTCGCCAAACAATTAATAATTCTCGGTGAACAATTAAAAAGTAACAACAAAAACTAACAGGAAAAATGAGAAAATCGCAATCAGACACAGCTTACTGAATCATGTAAATTAGAGGTCTTCAACCTTTTAAACCCAAAGGCCACATCAATAAATTCACAAAGATCCGCGGGCAACACGTCTGTTAATAAATACTGTTGTCAGATAATTTATATAATAAAGGGCATATGCTTTACAAGAATATAATTAATTCCAAGTGAAAAGACGCTGTTACAGATTTGTATATAAATGTTGATTTCAAAAAAGCTATATGGAAGTTTTTAAAAATATTTCCAATACAGTGAAATATTTAAAACATTCGATATTTTCAGAATATTTTTCCTCAAATACATATCAAACATATAAATGGAATGTTTTAAATATCAAGAATAGAAAAGAAAAGAAGTGTTTTTACGACAAAAAGCTGACAAGGCAATTTTTCTTCAAACTGCCTCAAATTCAAATGTGGGGACACCAAAATGCCTTCAGAGAGCCACGTGTTGAAGACCCCTAGTGTAAATAAACCTAAACACACTACTGTCACACGCACGGTGAAAATGATATAAAGAAAGGAATCTGCAGATTTTATCATACTAGTTGTCCTGCACTTTTGTCAAAGGAAATCAACAAGAGGTGTTGTTTATTACCACAGATGAAACGTGTCTCAGTTGAGATGCGGACTTGCTAACAACTGAGGCAGATCAAGTAGACGGATGAGCTCCTAAAGGATTACGAAGTGGTAGGTTGATCCAGGTGTTGCATCCAACGGGTAGTATTTACACACACGTACACTTTTTTTAGTGAAGATCGGTGGAAGAAGAAAATGTGTCACGGTTGTAGGATGCCAATACAGCCAGAGATATATCCGTATGCGTTAAACAATTCATCCGTCAGCTAGCGCTATTGTCCAGCAATCAACTTCTATCAAGGTGCTGTATCATGTGTAGGACGTCCTGAATGTTTCCAGATCAACAAATTGAGTGCCAGAGATTTTCTCTCGCGAGCCAATAACAGCATCATTAACTTAACTGTACTAACACTTTCAACAGCAACTGTAGGGCTAGACTTCAGCGTACACGTCGCTAAGGAAATAGATGACTATCACCTTCTATTTCAGCAATGACATTTGTCACTTTTGAGTCGCATGTTCTATGTAACAACAGATCCAATTCACCGTGGTTGTGAAGTTTGTGACACAACTGCATCTCGGGTAGGGGTAAAATCATCTACGCGATTGCCGGCAACCACTGGTCCGTATTGGTGGCATTGTGATAGCCAAACCATATTTGCACTGTGTATACAACCAGTACCAATACTCTTCCTTCACGATGTACCAATCGTCATAAATTAGCACCCAAGCTAGAAATCTGTCAACAAGCCTTGAAAGATACCCATAACTTTTCCTGGTAACCTGTATTTCTTGATCCTTGACTTATTGAGCATATCTGTGTCATGGTTTACCGTTGTTTATGTCAGCTACAACTGTAAGGGTTGGAGGATGAACTGTAGAAAAAGACTGAGGGTGAATATTCTACCCTCTCTCAGGCCACAGCCCATAACTTAACTGAGTCTGTTTCGTGACATGCTGTCTGCATTATCATCTGTGTTGGACCTACATCCCACGATAGATCACTCGGTGTTGTCATACACTATATTGTTGCATCAAGTAAAAATAAACATCACTTTTAAGGCGTTTATCTTTCTTTCTCTCGCCTTCATCCGTGGTCTTACTTTCCCTGTAACGCAGTACATGTATATCGAGTTGTCGTAAGTTATACTTCAAATTTCTCCAATTTGGCAGAAAAATTTAATATTTATCGAACTGATGGATAGTATTACTTTATGAGGTCTGAATCAAAATAATTAACTTAAATAATCCCAAAATTCAAGTAAGTCTGACGTCCATAAAAGATAATCCACGGGATAAATATTTCCTAAGAAAAATTCACCTAATTAATTTATTTTCAGTGTATAATACTTTACAAAAAAATATTTCAGCCTGATAGATGAACAAAATAATAAGAATTAACAATTAATTTAGCTTAAACAGTAATAGATACCAGCTACACAAATAAGGACTAATTGTGTGTGTGCGTTTGTGTCACTGGTAAAAAACCACACCATGACATCTGACTGAAAACCACATTGTATCATATTGAGAAAGATGTTAAGGAGCTTGAAACAAAATGGGGCTTAATTTAATTGTTATGTCTACAGCTATTATTTACAAAATTTACATGTATATAAAATCAACCAGTGGTGTAACGTACAACCCCGCATTGCTGGGGAGGCAGGGATTCTAAGGGGCCCAAACCTTGAGTGACACTTTGTCGTATTTGGGATAGGGGCCCAAAACCTGACCTTGCAGGGGAGCCTAGTATATTCTGAGTTACGCCACTGAAATCTAATATTATATACTATTCCGCACAATGGGGATTTGAACGGGAGGATGCAACAAACATACGTTTGCTTTCTCTGACAGATCTGTTGAGTCTTTCCAAAAACTTGCGCAACCCTGGTGGCGTTTCTTTTTAACTTCTAAAATGTTCCGTTTGAGAGGTTTGCCTTCTATGTTCAGTGAAAATATTTAAGGTTTATGGCAATGACATAATGTACACCCCTGCAACCCCTGCATTGCGAGGGCTCCAAAGCCTGACTGCTGCCAAGTACCTACCCTTTGTAAAATCCAACTTGGGGGCCCAAAACATGACTTCGCAGGAAGGCCCAAATGTTCTCCGTTACGCCACTGGGTTATGGATATTGGATAGTTAGAGTAATATCAGATTAAATGGTTTTCCTGAAGATACTCAACTTATTTATTATTTTTGTAATGTCAAGAAAAGTTGCTGCGATTATTTTTGAGGTCATTTGATGACATGGAAGAAGTAATTTTACCTGCAAAAGAAGCCGTTTTATACGATTCTGAGAGTGGGTGAGAAATGTTACAACAAATAAATCTAGATAAACATTCATTTTAATTATGAAATGAAATGAGATGATCATACATATAAGGGTCTCTCAAATGAAAGTGGCATTGCTGTAATAACTCCACAATTTGAAGAGAAGGATGATTGTGCGTGTCCTTATAAAGAGAGAAAGGGTACTGGGAATGCATGCAATATCGTCAGATCCCGCCAGATGAGTGTGTGATAGCGTGAAAGTATGTTGAAATGCATCGTCCACATCATTGATACCTCCAAACGGTACTACTGTCAATGCTGCCATTTTCTGTGCCCCATTGTATGAACTAAGGGTGAATATCAAGAATCGCTGACGTAGCATGATGTTTGGCGGGGTTACCATCTTGCATGATAATGCTCGTCCTCATGTGTAGATGCGGTGTGGCAAACATTGTTACGGCAATTCCCCTGGGAGGTTTTTAAACATCCACCTTACAGCCCGAATTTCTCGCCGTGGGAATCTTCGGTCTTTGTACCACATCTTCGATCTACTGCAGAAAGCTCTGCAGGGATGGTGACTTCCTGACGATAATGAGGTCCAAGCTACTGTTGAAAATTGGTTCCACATCCAACACGGGAACTTCTTCACCTCGCGTGTCCATCATGTCGTAAACCACTGGGATACTTGTTTCAACCTCAAGGTGACTTTGTCTAGCCTATTTGTATTACCTCTTTTCTTTGAATACTAATTTATATTAATAGCATTAAGCTTAGCTTTTATCAAACCAACACACTATAGTGCTACTTTCATTTAAGTGACCCTTACATAAAAGAGAATTGTTTTAATATTAAAAAACATGTTACATTTGTTTAAAAAAAATCATAAAGAGTAGTGTCAATACGAAGAAACGCATTCAGGAATATTACATTATGCGCAATAAGTTATTATTGTCTTAAGCAATCAACATCTTTCTAACAATGGATAAAATAGCTATTTAATAAATTTAAATTCCCTTCCTGATGAAAAATTCTCTTAAGGAACAACTTCCTCTTTCTGAATAAGCACAATTTACGCTTTCTTTTATTTACACTAATATTTCAACACTTTGCTCTTTTCTCTCTCAGAGGAACAAAACGATTCTAAAAGTATCAGAATCGAAATCGCTTGCAGCCATTTAAAATTTCAACAATCATGGAAAATTACTTGCTAAACTACCATCCATTTCTGATGGAATCCTTAGAAAAATGCACCGTTTGTCTCTGGAAACGATCATTACGCTGGCAAAAGAAAGTAAAGGGGCAGGGGGTGGACGAGAGACTAATGCGCTTTGTAAGAAAAAGAAAGGAGATTAGTATGATGATGGAGGATAACTGCGAACTCTTAATATAGACGCCGGGGCCCGGTGATCATTAATCAAACAAGTACTCCATCTGCCTAAGTGCCAATCATTCCCGAACCCTTAGGAAAGCTGGAACCATTTTTCACCAGTGGAATTCCCAGCCACATTCAGCGTTTTCCGATACGGATACTGTATCTTTTGACTGGATTCTTCAAGAGGAATTATTAAAGAGGGATTCTATTAGATAATTAAATGCCTATTCGAATTGCTTGGCTTGAATTTAGCCTTTTTTAAAAAGTAATTGCTCTCTAGATCGATGTTATGAAATTGCAGGTGTTCAGGAATGTAAACAACGATTATGGGAAGGTTTAATTATGGTTATTCTGCTAACGATCTTGGCATTCAAGTGTTTGAAAATTGATTTAACATTAATAGTTTTCTGAATCAGTTTGTTTAGTAGATGGATATCTTTTTTATCTATTTCTCGGTACTACTTTAGTGATGAAGAGAGAGTAGCAATACTGGTGCAAAGATATATTGAGGTATTTCAGAGAAAGATACATAATGTTAGGATTATGTCTTAATTAATACTATTTTTCATATTTTTCCCCATTTAAATTATCTGGAATATCATATTTATTAAAGTCATATAGTTCTGTATACCAGCATAATTTCCATCATCATCGATTATTTCAGACTAATTCTTTTAATAGTGCACGGTTAAATATATTTAACCTCTTCAGTCCCACGGTACACACACGTGTACCTCTCAATATGACACGATTATTTATAAAAATTTAATTCTTTCCTAGTATTTGTAACTATTTTGACTTAACTATTAAAAAATCAAATCACCCCCAAAATTTTCCTCATTTAAAATATGCCAGAAGAAGTTAAGATTTTCAAGATTGCATTAGTTTTCTATATTCGTCCACATTCAAATTGCCGTGAGCTCTTTGCTAATGTTGTCGAGTTCTGTGTTTGAATCCTGGTTGCCTTTAACTGATTTGATTTTAATTAACGTTACATTATGTGAAACAACCTGAGGGTTAATGGCGACGCTTCTAGTAATTTTGAGCATAAGTCAAGTGACGAGGACACTTCTGCCACTAAGTTTTGCACTTTCGACTCGATAGCACCTTTCGCTCGCAATCATGACTCCAAGGCCACTCGATGCCACCGAAGACACACGGTTTTGAGACAACTGATGCACGTTGAATCTGTGGTGCTCAAAGTCCTTACATTGGTGGGAAGTGAAGTATAGAGAGTGGGGTCTTTGGTTGCGGTTAAAAACTACGAGGTCTGTTACCAATACATCAGTTTTGTCACAGGTGATGTTATTAAAACACAAATCAAACCACATTTACAATGTACAAAGTGATATTAGCTCATGAGTTTATTGAGTGGGGGCGTTAACAATTTAAATATGATCTATTAGAAAGCAATTAATTAATTAGACTCCATCACACGATATTTTTAAACATTAAGGTATCCGACTACGTTCGGAAGTGGGATTTATAAAAGCGCATAAATGGATAGTTTTCATGATATTTGGTGTCACTTAGATTAGAATACGTGTATAAAATTGTTTTAAGGACATTTTAACAAAAACAAATTATTTAAATACAATATTTTGGCAAAAAATTAACTTAGAATAACCTTTTTTTCAAAATGTTCTCCTTTTGTGAAAAATGCTTCTACTATAACAATATTTTGCCTGTATATAGCTCAGACCTCTTTACAGAGGCTCAACTACGATTTTTGAAAAATTCACATTATTTTCAGAGTTACAACCCATTGAAATAATTATCGGCGTTTTTTTCTTAAAATTTCTCCCCTCTGTTGTCGTAAAACATGGATAAACCCACTTCTAAGTTATATATTTCAAAAATTCTAGTTGAGCATTTGTACAGAGGTATGAGATATATACAAGCAAAATATTATTATAATAGAAGCATTTTTCACAAAAGGAGAATATTTTGAAAAGGGGTCATTCTATGTTCATTTTTTGTCAAAATAGTGTACTTAACTAATTTTTTATTATAATACTATTCTTAAAACAATTTTATACATGTATTCTAATCTAAGTGACACTAAATATCATAAATATTATCCATTTATACACTTTTGAAAAATCATGGTTCCGAACGTAGTCGGAAACCTTAATGATGCTCTAAGCACACATGGAAAATTTTCCGTATACACATATAATTTCACAATTTCGTAATTTTTTTTTTTTTTTATTTTTCACACTCGATTTACATTAATTTTGAATGCATTGTTATTCAATATGTACATGTAACTTGGATTGTTTAATGTTAGCCAAGATTTACGTAACAATACGTTTATAATATTATTATCATTTTTACACCCTTTATGTCAGTACTTCTCTAGAGTGTTAACTATATGTAGCTTTAAATTTTATATTATATTTTGAAGTGTATGATTTAATCAGTTTTATCCTCAACTACACATATATCTTCTTTTATTTGAACTATTTTTTAAGAAAATGTTAAATCAGCTTTAAGAAAAAAGAATTAAGTAAGGAGTAAATATAGAATAAATAGCTCAAAAAATCATTGTCTTGCTTTTTACTATTAACAGTATTTTTTTAAATTCATTTTCTTAATCAATTCCTACTATTAGCTCACACTCTCTATATATTTATTCATTTATCTTGGTGGAATTTTCAATCGTTACTAAAATACATTTTAAAGCGCTCAATTGAGCTGAAATTTTATATACATGATATTGTTTTGGATGACAATACAATAATTTAATTATGATTAATAAAAAATTTAATTGATTAAAACTAATTATTTAAAGAATTACAAATACAGCCACGTTGGCACTATTTTTGGCGACTTATGTCAAAACTTGCAAAGGTGTTTTTTTCTCACGTTTTAAAGCATTCACTTGAACTGAAATTTTATATACACGATTGTTTTGGATGACAATACGATACTTAAATGATAATTAATAAAAATTAATTACCACTTAATGTTGTGATTCTGTCATATGTATATATATATTTATATTAATTGTAACTATTTAATAAAAAGTAGCTAAAATAAAAATTTTCTTTGTTGATCTAAGTAGAAATTGACTTAAAAGAAAATTTTTTATATTACTTGTTTATGAACTAAAGATGATTTCAACTAGTGGCTTATTTATAAAATATTTAGCAATAATATCAAAATAAGTGATCATGGTACTATTTCAGTGTACAGATTCCTTTAATCCAAAGAAAACTAATAGATTTTTCAAGAGGAAGCATTCATCATACATGATAGAATGCTATTTACAAATCAATATCTTGGATCATTTGCGACCATTATATAATCGTACATTCTATGAGCAATGAGAATTTGATAATTTGCACAAATAAAGCGTCATCATACTTTAAAAGAAATGTTTCATTTTATTCGCCACATTGAAATTTCATTATTTAACTCTTTTTCTACTTCGTTGTAAATGAGGATTTTATTTGAATGCACAGGAGATTTTATTGGATTTTATGATTCTCATATATTCATCTTCTTTAATTTTAAAGCTCTATTTAGGTTTCATTTAAAAGAAGAATACAATCAATTGTATTTCTTCTTTCAAATAAAGAGGGAAATAACAAAAACTTTAATGAGAAAGGCACACATAAATGCGAAATTTGATTTCGCATTTAAAATAATTTAAAATGATCGCTTATAAATATATTTCTTCAAATGAACATTTTTCTTATGAATGCTGTTTATTTTCAAAACACAAATCAGCACCACCAATATGTGTGCATTTAAGAAAAATATGTTTCTCACTGTTTCTTAAGGAGACTGACTACTTTTAGAACTGCGAATTTGAAAAAGCGTATAAATGAATGATCTTTTGATATTTAGTTTCAGTTGCATTAGAATATTTATATACATATAATTGTTTTAAGAATATTATTACAATAAAAAATTACTCAAACGTAATATTTTGGCAAAAAAAACCACAAAAAATGAAGAAACAATGACATATTTTCAAATTCTCCTTTTATGAAAAATGCTTCTATAATCATAATATTTTACCTATATATAACTAGATCTAAGATCGAACTATGATTTTTAAAAAATTCACATTGTTTCAGAGTTACGATCAATTTAAATAGTAAAGGGTGTTTTTTGTTGAAATTTATCTACTCCGATATAATAAATTATGAATAAAAATTCACTTCTAAATAACGTATTTCAAAAGTCATAGTTTACCTCCTACGTAGAAGTTCTCTCGCTATGCATAGGCAAAACATTCATATTATAGAAGAATTTTTAATAAAATGATATTGTTTTGAAAATATACCATTCATTATTCCTTTTTTGCCAAAAAAAAATGCTTTTTTTTTTGTAATTATATTCTTAAAACAATTTTGTATGTATATTCCTGATCAACTGACACTAAATATCAAAAAATTATCTATTTATAAGTTTTCTTGAAAACCGGGATTCCGAACCCAGTCACCTTAAAGATTTGCGAAATATATATACAATGTTTAATGCTAAGCCACTTTGGCATATTGAAAAAAAAATTTATTCATTTTCTGTATCTGAATAGATTCCCCTAGTTTTGTGTAAGATTTTATTTTTTTTTTTACTAAAATTCACTTTTAATTAAAAAAAAACTACTAAAAAAACCCACTCGTTTTTTAACAAATTCAAAGAGCAAATATACTATTCATGAACTGCACGTGATTTGAACTAATTCCGTTTGCAATTAAGTCTTCAGATAAAAAAACTTATTCTCATTAATAATTTCTTCCGATTTTTCCGACTTTGTTTGGACCGAAAGGCTAAGTCAATCTATTGCAGCTAAAGGAGTATTCTAATTTTTTTCCCATTCTTCCTCTCTTCTAAAAGATCCCTGCATTCAGTTAGGCATTCATCATTTTTTCATCTTTCAATCGGTCCAAATTTTTTAAATGCTGTCTAAAAGGAGTGAGATTCCTTCCCCTTTTTTCCGTAAAAAATAGCACAGAAAGATGAAATATTGTTTTGGTGCATTGATAAAAATTTCTCCTGGCCTAAACGAAGAGTGAAATAAATTGATGAACTTTTCTAGACACAAAAGCGAACCTGGAACCCATTCCAACCATTAATCAGTTGATGGGTAATGACAAAAAATTTCTGTTGGAAAGATGGTTTTTGACTGCTTTTATTAATGTTTTATTGAGCTTCGGTATTACGAAAGTTGGGGCATCTTTGACAGTTCGTAACTCGAAATGGGAATAGAATTGTATGCAAACTTTTTTAAGGAGTTTGAAAGCTTAAGGGTTTTTTTGTGTGGACGTTGAGAGATGAATAATTTATTGTACACTTAATAATGAATTGTGTATGTATAAAAATTTCGAGTGCTCGAAAAAATACACCCTTCTTTATTCAAAGGAAGGTAAATATTAATATATTTCTGTCAAACTCGAAAATTAAGTGGGCATATGTCAAATCTATGAATTCAGTGTTTCACAAGCCTTTTTATAGCGAAGGAAAATATATAAATATTTGTTTATGTATAGTAAATAGATGGGGCTGGTTCAGCATTGGGTATTGTGCAACTGTATACTCAACCGAGAGTTATGTGTATGGTAGAAGAGACAGCGAGCTAGGTAGAGTTATATAAACGTTACAATATAAAGCAACACGAGGGCTACTGGCAACGGACCTCGAAAATTTGAGCCTGGGTCAAGTGACCGGAGATATACACCAGCACTGGCACCCCAGGGGCATAACGTACACCCCCACATTGTGGGGAGCACAGAATTCCAAGGGGGCCCAAAGCCTATGGTTGTGCAATCCTTTGTAAGATTTTTGGGGCCCAAAACCCGACTTTTCAGGTTGCCCTAATATTTTTTGTTCCGGCACTTTATTAAACCATTCAAGAAGAACAATTCCAAAAAAAAAAAAAAAAAAAGGCAGCAGGAAATGTAAAATTACAAGAAAAAATTATTAAAAGTGTAAATAAATGAAATTTGACTCATTCTTCAGATTTAATTTTGTTTTAAAATTAGTTTTATTCCATTTTCCTTGGAGAGAAAAAAACCCTGATTTAGGAGAGCTCCTCTTCCGGTTATAATTTCATGGTCACCAGTGGCGTAACGTACACCCGCGCATGCGTGGTGGAGGGGAGTAGGGCAGGATTCTAGGAAAGGCACAAAACCCATCTTATATTATGGTTTTGCAATCATGTGCAAGATCCGACTTGGGGCCCTAATATTCTCCGTTACGTTACTGTTGTACCCCATCTCCAAACTACAACACCACGCCAACGGGAGGACTTCGAACAGCCACCTATATAAGGCGGATCTTCCGTTGCACCAAACCTTGCTCCCGCAACACCCCTGTCACTAGTTCGTGACTATAACCACTAGGTTACCACAGCCTATCAGAAGTGAGAGAATCAGAGTAAAATTTATGAGGTTGTACTGGTACAGAGTGTCTGAGGAACAATTGGTTCTTTCGAATCCCAATGTCCAATCAGTGAGAATTATAGTGACTGTAATTTTCTTTCAAATTGCGTGTCTTAAATTAGTACTTAGGAGTAACAAAACTATAATTATATTTTTAAAATAAAAAGGAATTACTTTGATACTTCAATATTTATTGAGTTATTAAAGGTTAAGATTGGGTGAAAAAATGTAGACTAAGTCGGATGGACGTGGAAAAAGTTGAATCCTAGCTAATTTTATTGCAGCAAAGTAGTCCGTATGTGAAGAAAGGGAAAACTTAGGATGAAAAAGTTAGAAGACATTGGAGTCAAAAGGAGACTCATTAGAACAGGTAGCTATTTCTTTTAAGTTGGGTAGAGAGAATCTTAACCAATCGTTGAGAAGTAAAAAAAATTATGCTGTTGTATGAGTTTTATCCCATATTCTTTGAGAAGATGCATCTGGTTAAAATTATCCATTATTCCTCAAAAAGAAATGGTAAGATTTTTTAAAAAAAATATTTGATTTAATGTTTTTCAAAAATGTTTGGTTGCTCTCTATGTATATGCATTACGTAACACAGTTTTTGTGCTCGCAATACCACAAAAAGCCAAGCATTTAACTTTTTAGAGAAAAGGTTTGAAAACTCATGATTTTGAAATGCTACGCCTCCTGCAATCATTGATGTACACTCATGAAATTTGACTTACAAGTACGTAAAATAATACATAACAAAAGTTAGTATGGATTTTGTGATAACATGACATATACCTAAAATACTTTCTTTTACAAATTCTAATCGAAAATTTCTTGTAAAATGTACAAATTCTAAGTTCAAAGATTTTTTAAAACTTATACATAATGCATACCAACTTATTTTACAGTATTAATAGCAATAATTAGCAAAAATATCAATGCATTTGGCACAATAAAAAAAACCTTAGCATTTTATATATAAAGATAAACAAGATTTTTTTTTCCTAAATCAGTCTAAAATTTGTATTGGCCATTGAGATAAGAATAAAAATAAAATAAAAATTACCATAAATCTGTCTTTTTTTTTTAACTTGGAGACTTCAAATTTTCTGAAGTTGTAGAAAAATACTTAAAGAATAATTTAGGCTAAAAAAATACTATTTGATTTTTTGACCGATTTTTAGCAATTGAATCGTATTATGTCCCCTTAACTTAGAAAATTATTACTTTGATTACCAATATCGCTCTACAAATTCACTCACCCAGGGAAAGTACATACTGGCCAATCATTACAAATTTGCATATTAAAGGCTTTTATCTAAAAAGCCCCTAAATGGATCATGGCAAAAAAAAAATGGACTGGTCCATTTATTCCACTTGTCGGATCTCTATTGATTCCATCCTTCAAAAAACTCTAGTTCCATGAAATTTAATAAAACTTTTTCCTTCCCTCCCTTATTATCCCTATATACCCTAGAGGCATTATGAAAACATGGTTCGATTTTCTTTCCGGTGTATTGCTGAATGGAATTCGTTACGCTGGCCACACGTGTCTTGAAAGCCCCCTCCAGCTCTCCTTAGGTCCGGTGAATTCATAAATATCAATGGCCCCCGATGTCCATTTGAAAGAAAAGGCAGCCCTGGCCTGAGGGGGTCCTGAGAGGTGGTCACTTGTGCGGACGGGTACTCGATAGCAATCAATTTTACAAAAGGGAGATTGTTTTTGCTTTCAAAAAAATCTCGATGATTTTCTTCTTCATCGCATTGTAGAAGTTGATAAATGCTTCAAAAGAGCTCTTTTTTTTTAGTTTTCATCTAAAACTGGTTTGGTTTTCTATTTCCTGTTGGTAGAATTGTGTTATCGGTTATTTTAGAGAAATTCAATGTAATGTATGGTTTAGGAAATAGAGTAGAGAGAGAGAGAGAGACTAGCAATATGATGGAAAATTTTCCAATACACTGGCTTTTACTAATATTATTGTTATTTCTGAAAGTGGAATTATTTTTGGATGGCAAAATTATATATAAGATGTAGAGATAACGAATATAAGTCGGAACAGACTTTTTAATTTAATTTAGAAGAATGTTAGATTCAATTCTATAATAATTTTTTTAACTGTTTCTCTCTCTCTTTTCAAAAGCTGTCTGGGGGATGGAAATTTTATGCATCGATTTCAGAAGAAATTGAATAAAACTAGAAATACACTCAGAAAAGTAATGTAAATTTTTCAGTTAAAAAATAAGATCTTTATATTAGTAAAATCTATATTACAAAAAGTAAAGAATTTAAGGAGTTTAATATTAAATTTAAAGCTTAAAAGATATGCCTTTATTTGGAGAAAAGATACTTTATCAATAAAAATATTTATTTTATTATTACAACATTTTTCAAGTTTGCTATGTGCAACTTCGTTACATAAATAAGTGGACAAATTATTTGAATTGGGGTTATTAAATATTTGCACATATTAATAAAATAATGGATGGTAATAATAAAAAACTCTAATGTCAATAAAAAAGCCATGCAATACTAGGAAATGATAAATAAATATGATAATTTTTTTCACGAAATCCCCAGTGGATAATTTGTAACAAAATATGACTAACTATATACTTTTAAAAGTATTTTGCAAATCATGAGATTCAAATGTAGTTTAAGTGCATTGATAAGCAAAAGTAAATGAAGTAGTACCTTGCATTATTAATAAATGTTAAAGAATTACTGCATATTAACAATAAGTTAATATTAATGCTAAAAATAAAGATTTTAAATAATCACTCTTAAAGTATTTCTTTATGAAACTAAAATACTTAATTCGTACAAATGATGAATTACATCTTTGGTTTTAATGACTAGAACTAATCTCTTAGAATATTTTTAAAAAAATATAAAAAAAGTAAAATAACCAAAAAAAGTTAATTTTTTTTATAAATATAAACAAAGTATATGTATATATATACTTTTTATTAAACTCCTTATAATAGAAAAATGAAAATGGAAAATTAGGTAATATTTTTGCTTTTACAGATTTTCTATATCAGACAATCCTTTAATAAATTATAATAGAAACGAAAAAAATTTTCTAAGCCGCTTATTTTTGAAAAATGCTTGCTCCACAAAGCAAAGAAGTACTTTCTCAAGTGGCCATCACCCTGTTTACCAAGATAAAACGCCATTTTCCAAAGCAACAGGTAACCGATGATAAGCGTTGAAGAAAAAATTAATGTTTGCTGCCATTCGATAGGATTAAATACAAAATATTGTAAGTGATGTACAATGTTTCACTCTAAAAAATCCTTTTTGATTGATAATTCTGTGGGAACCTTTCCTAACAACAGTTTTTGAAAGTATTAATGGATTTAGTAGTTTGACGTCAAAATGGATTATAGAAAAATAAATAAAAATTCATTTTGTTATGGTATAAATAGTGTCCGTTCCTTGTTAAAAATTTGTAATGTTACTTTTAATACATGTTTAATACCGTAAAATCCAGCTTATAGTGCGCACTTTTAAAACCAAAAATAATATCGAAATGTACGGGTGCACGTTATACACCGTATATAAAAATGACAACTTTATAAAAAAGCAAATATGAGCATAGAAAAAATTTAGACTTCTACACATATCGATGTACTGTTTCTTAAAAACAAATGGCATTCCTTGTGAATTTAAAGGGTTGAAGTTCTAGAAGTATACTATTATTTTTTAAAGCTTGGTATGTAATACCTCGAATAAATGACTTCAAAACATAACAGCATTGCGCACGTACGTTTCAGGTTGCTTCGTAAAAAAGGGGGTGAGCGTTATAAGGCGAATATGTTCTAAAACATAAAAATTGCTGCTTGAAATTATGGTTGCGCATTATACGGCTTAAAGGTATAAATGTGAGTTATATACTGAATTTTACGGTATATTAAAGTTGAAATAAATGCATCTGTTTCTTAAAAACTCAGATGGATAGATTAAGTAGTGTGGTTTTTATGTTATTTTAATGAAATTTTATAAATAATATTTAAATAAACTAATGGTTTTTCTACAAATTTTAAGTTCCTTAATCCTTACAGGGTCATAAAAGTGCTAAGAGTAAAATTTAGTATCGGTATGTAACAACTTATTTGTAAAAATTTGCTTAGGCATAAAATAAATAAAAATCCTAAAAAATACATAACAAATAATTTATAAAAATGTTAACTGATAAATCTCTCATGAGAGAAAGTAACAGCTTATTTTAATTTGTTTCGATATAAAATAAATAAAAATCATAAAAAATACAACAGTAGTATTCGGAGTCTTACTAAAGAACTCAATTGTGTTAATGAGCAAATATTGGACTGTATTGAATTTGTAATTTACATTTATTAAATAGCGTTAGGAGCGTATTGTTCGCGTCCATCCTCAGCGTTAACGTAGAGTAGGGGTGATGATGAAAAGCTATTTCCGTGTACAAAATTTCCCTTTATTTATATAATACTTTCTTGTTTACAAAATATTTCATTTTTGAGATAAATTTCACTCTAATTTTGGTGGAAATGTCCAAAGCAAGCCTGACAAACGGTTTTGTCACATTTGCGACAATATGTGTTTTTGGTTTTCCTTTGCAGTCCTCTCTTTGACAACGACATTGTTTTTCTCGCTTTAGTAAAAAATGACCAGTACTATCTTTACGGATGTCTTCTTCTGCATTAGAAGGTACAATCAGATTCTAGATCTATCTCTCGTTCTTAACACAGTTTTTTAGGATAGAAAGTTGTTACAGCTCCTCGGAACTCCTCCAAGTTTAAGGCTTCATCTTTGTTGAGAGTTTTATAAATTATGCAGGCGTTTACTTTAAACATATCCAGTGAACGTATAAAATGAAGCTAGTACCACTTTCTTCCTACGAATTTTAATGGAATAAAGTCCATCCAACCAGACGTGGTGATCTACTTATGTTTGTTGTGAGAATTTATCAAATTCGGCATCTTAACGCTAACTTTATCTTTGTGTCCTCAGCATACTCGCCTCCAAATTTCTTGAAATGACTATTTAGTATGGCAAAGTTTTTACTTTGAAGGATCAATCCTGGCATGATGACTTACAGTTCCATTGTCCACAAAGTGTAAATAAGATTTAAACTTATGGAAACGATTTCGTAGCATGTCATTTTTCACCAGGCCAAGGCCTTCAGCATCTGACCTGTAATCACGATCACAGGTATGTGAATGATAACCAATTCGAAGCAAAATTCCTATAAAAACACATATTTCGATTTCAGTGGTCAAGAAATTATGTTCGTTTCTTACATCTGTTGCATATCAGATAGCTTCTTTTACACAATGAGATTTTAAACTTCACGGGAATAAAACTACTCACAAAGCTCTGTTGGACTTTATCTTTCAATGCAGTTTCCATCTGCTTGAGCAAGACACTTAAACTTAATTCAACTTGTGTTTCCCATTTTGTATAATGCCGTGATTCATTCTTTATTGAAAATGACTGGTGTCTTTAAGCTTTTTTTCTGCTCTTCGGTGTCGAACAACTAGAGCTTATGAATGGTTCAGGCTGAAAACTATCTTAAGTTTTAACCTCCAAACACCCAGGAACATCGTTTATAATAGTCTCACCAGTATTTACTTCATTCTCATCCCCTTCATCTTGATCAGTTAGTTCACTGGCATCTGGTGGTAACACAATACACAATTCCAACATCGCTCTCATCTGAATTTAAACTATTTAATAATTATAATGCTTACATTTCAGAAACCTTTGCACTGACATAACTAAACAGGGGTGAAATACTAGAAGGGAAATTACTTTCGTTATAAAGAGGGAAAAAGCACGTCAACTGCATGCGGATCGTCCCCCTGTTCTATTTAGAGTACAGTTAAAGAATAATTTCTCCTAAAACTTACCTAAGAACAATATCGCTCTAATTAATCACCAGGATAATAACGAAGGAGTATTATTGCATAAAAAAGGCCCAGCCAAGTGTCCAAGGTAAACTGAAAAAGAACTCTGCAACCGAAAAGAAGAGAATACAAACTCTCCTCAAATGCGATGAATAAGCAAATTTTCCTGAGGAAGGAGAAGGGGGTGAGACACTGGAAGAAGCTAATACATCATATCCCTCCATGTTCCAATAATCAAAATATTCGTAACAGACAAATAATGATTTCCCCATGATATTTTCCAGCTGTCCTTTAAATAGGACAGTGGGATAAAATGGGTTAAATACACTTAATTGAGCTACAATCAAAATTTATCATGTAGAATCACTCCTCCATTGTTGTTTGGAATTGGCTTTCTGAAGGAAGTGAACTCACGAGATTTTGAAAATTGGGGGGGGGGGGGGTAATTTAAAATATCTGGAAGAAAACAATGAGTCATCCAATGAGTGTTATTTACTCAAGAATGAAGATTGGCTATGGGAATTAGCTCTTCTTACCGATATTATGAGGGCATTTAAATAATGTAAGACAGTGTTTCTCAAACTGTGGGACGCGCCCCCCTAAGGGGCATGATAACCCTACAAGGAGGGCGCGAGCATATCGAAAAGTCGAAAACAAAAGATTATTTTTTAAAAAATTATTAATTTACTGAAAGAAAGCAAAACAAAATACATTTTGACATAATAAAAAGTAAAATATACATTTAGATAATATAATATACACTTATAAATGCAACAGTTACACTTAAAATGCAACAGTTACACTTTATAATACACTTATAAATGCAACAGTTCTGTGCAATATGTTTCATGATTAATTTAACAGTATTAAGTTAAAAACAAGTTTAATAATTAGCAATGACCCCATGGGCATGTCCTAAAATTATATACAAAATTTATGCATATCTTGATAATTTGAACTGTTTATAATTAAAGTCATATTGCAGCTTTAGCATGTAGCTTTTAGTACGATATTTTTTAAATCAATACATTGTTATTTTATGGAGGGGTGCGTGATGAAAATTATGATTGAAAATTGGGTCGCAAGTATAGAAAGTTTGAGATACACTGATGTAAGATTACAGGGAAAAACTGCATTTCTTCTCCCCTAGTTTGTCGTATCTATTCTTTTGTAAACAAACTTGATCTTTGGTTTCGATTTTGGAGTTCAACACCTAAAAGTTAAGCTAAGTCTAAAAGTAACATTTTTTTTCAAATTTCATATATATTTTTGTTTGTTTGTAGGAAAAGTTGGAAGTAGTACGCAGAATTTTTTTTATCAGATAGTGACACTCTTCCCCAAAAGGTTGAACATCCCTGACGCAGAGTCTTCTCGCCACTTTGACTCTGAGTGGGGTTGCAATAGTAAATAAATACAGCCAAATATACGAACAAGCAGGGGCTATCAGTCGCCAAAAAAATTCACTATAGAACAAATAGTTTATAAAAATATCAAGACATAAATCTTTCCTAAGGAATATTTTTAACAAAATTTAAATTATTCGTATATTAAATTACTATAACTAATTTTTCACTCTCGAAAAACTATTTTAAAGATTAATTTTTTCAAAAAACTTTATTTGTATGTAATTTTTAAGAAAAAGAATTTTAAACGTGATATTGTTTTAAGGTTTCTGACTTCGTTCGGAACCGTGATTTTAAAAAAGCGCATAAATGTGGATCATTTTCATGATATTTAGTATCACTTAGATTAGAATACATGTTTTAAGAACATTACGACAAAAAAATTATTTTACAATATTTTGGCAAAAAATTAACTTAGAATAACCTTTTTTCAGAACGTTCTCCGTTTATAAAAAAATGCTTTTATAATAATAATATTTTGCTTATATAAAGTAAAGATCTCTCCAGAGAGTCTGTAATAGGATTTTTGAAAAATTCACATATTCAGAGTTACCACCAACTGAAATAATTATCGGCGTTTTTTTCTTAAAATTTCTCCCTTCTGTTGTAATAAAATATGAATAAATCCACTCTTAAGATATTCATTTCTAAAATTCTAGTTTAGCCTCTGTACAGAGGTCTGAGCTACATACAGGCAAAATATAATTATAATAGAAGCATTTTTCATAAAAGGAGAATGTTTTGAAAATGGGTCATTCTATGTTCATTTTTTGTCAAAATATTATACTTAAATAACTTTTTATTGTAATAATATTCTTAAAACTATTTTATATACGTTTTCTAATTTAAGTGACACTAAATATCATAAATATTATCCATTTATACGCTTTTTTAAAATCACAGTTCCGAACGTAGTCGGATACCTTAAATGATCATTTAAATGTTTTTTAATATAAAGTTTGTAAAAATATTTTTAAATATAAAAATGCTTTGCAATATTATTCAAATATAAAAATGGGTACTTAAGTAAAATCGCAACCTATTGGCGATGTTAAATGAAGCACTTGGCTACCAATTCAGTGCGTACGACACATAGGAAATCGAGGTTGTCAACTTGGCAAGTTATTAATAAAGCTGGCGATTGTTGCAATAATACTTAGTACCTAAAAATGCTTTGAAAAATTATTTAAATATAATTTTTGAAAGTTTATTATCAATGCAATTAATATTTCTTTTTCTAATGTTAAACTGCGATGAAATTTCTTTTTAATATTGAGAAATAATTTAAATGAGATTAAAACATTTTTAAGTGAAATAATGCATACTATTATAACGTTCTACTGGAACACCAAGAACAAAATAATCTAATTTCTGATGTATCATCTTAAAATGAATAAATTCAATCATAAATTTTCAATTTGAAAAATTCAGGACATTCTAAAGCTCTGTTGCTTCAGTTTCTTAAAAACTCTTTAAAGAATTTTATTTCATTATACCGTTTCCTTTTAAATTACAAAACTTTCTAATATATTCTCTGGATATTAATCCCTAGTTCTCACATACGATTACACTCTAGAATAATACGGAAGTTTTTATATTATCCATTTAACAGCTGCTATCTTAAACTATTCTCCATTTTTATTTTCTGACAATCTTAACATACGCGAAATAAAACATTTTAGTGTCTGTTTCCTTTTAATTACTGTAACTAAACGTATATAGTTTAAATTTTAAAGAGAGTAACTATAATATCAAGAGAAAATAGAAACATAATATCACAAGCTATTTTAAATTCCGTTTGATGATACAAATTTATTTTCTGAAAAACCGTTTTGTTTTCTTGATTTTTAAAATGTTTGGTATCTCTGTAAAAGGTAATTTACGCAATGTGATGATTTTCTTCGATTTCAAAAAAGAGGAAAAGAAATATATTGAAAAGGAATTGAAACTATATTTCATTGCATATTATAACAATACTGCATTGCAATATTTTAATTAACTTACATTTATTTATCTAATTTTTGAGAGGATTAAAAGAAATAATAAAAATTTTAACAATCAAAGGAAATAGTTGTACTTATTAAAATAAAATGGTTCAAGATATTTTTTTTTCTTTTAAATTTGAAAATTCTAATTTATATAAATTTAATTAATTAAAATAATATTCAGCCTTTTTTTTAAAAAGTAAATGCGCTTAAATGTGTCTTAAACAAACATTATGCAAAAAACATTATTTACATCATATGTATATCTATTGCCGATGTGAATTAGGACCTACGTATTAAATTTACACTCCTTTACACATACACATGTATATATATATGTGTGTGTGTGTGTGATAATTCCCTCTGGTATCCTTTTACACATATCTTTTAATTATTTGTCCCAATTCTTCAGGACCATTGTTTAGTTATTTAACTAGCTACCCTCCTAACGGGAATCTTTTGAATTACATCATCCACCCACCCAGATTATGTTATTTCCCACTTAATATAAATAGAGAGATCTCTGAAAATTCGGCCTTTCTTTTTCTTTGTCTGCCTTCAATATGTGTAACTGGCTGCAGTTTGGTTTTTGTTTTGTGTCCGCTTCCTGTATTGTTGAAACGCTATGTAAATAAATGTGAAATAAAGTTGAATAACAGGAGGATGCCTCATCAATTTTACATCCTTTACATACACACCTACTCTCGGAATAATGTCTTAACAACAAATAACTACCACTCGCCAGAATTACGATATTAATCATTACTACTCGACAGTGATGCTCTCTCTCTATATATGTATATATATAGCAATAAATAAATTAAAAAGAAGACTAATAAATCCTAAAACATCTTCAGATCAAACCAAAAGAACCAAGGAACCATTATTAGTAACAAAAAACAAAGATGTAATAATTAAAGACAAAGTAAAAAATTAAAATAATAGGAAAAAAGTTAAATAAAATAAAATAAGATAAACAAATATTATAACAAAACTTATTACAATACTGGTTATAAGCAAAACGCTTATAAATACAATGTCAAAAACATTTTTTATAAGTCATTTATAAGCAGTTATCTTTTTATACATAAATAGCAGCAAATGCAGCCGTATTAATGCAAAAAAGATGTAGCAATAAATAAATTAAAAAGAAGACTAATAAATCCTAAAACATCTTCAGATCAAACCAAAAGAACCAAGGAACCATTAATAGTAACAAAAAACAAAGATGTAATAATTAAAGACAAAGTAAAAAATTAAAAAATAATAGGAAAAAAGTAAAATAAAATAAAATAAGATAACCAAATACTATAACAAAACTTATTACAATACTGGTTATAAGCAAAACGCTTATAAATACAATGTCAAAAACATTTTTTATAAGTCATTTATAAGCAGTTATCTTTTTATACATAAATAGCAGCAAATGCAGCCGTATTAATGCAAAAAAGATGTAGCAATAAATAAATTAAAAAGAAGACTAATAAATCCTAAAACATCTTCAGATCAAACCAAAAGATAATGTGTTTGTTGTAATCATATGCTAAATTGCTAAATAAATCTATAAAGCAAAACAATAAGGTAGTATAATAGCAAATCCTCAGCCTAAAGAACATTGAATGTAAGGTTAAACACAGTTTTAAGACAAGCTCTTCTTCCCATATGCTCGTATTTGCCTGTAACACCGAGTTGCAAGAAAGTGAAAACAATGTAAGAATAATATATTATGAATACAAAAGACTATAATTATAAGATACTTGGAGTATATTACTAAAAATTCTATAACTTAAATACAGTACCAAGAACCAAATTAAAAAACTTAACCCACATAACTAAAGCAGAAAGTTAAATATCTGAGTAAAATAGTGAATTGTTAGGAGGACAATAGAACAACATTACAATGGAGAAATTAATTTGTTTCAACATAAATATATATAAAACACTTGATGAAATGTGAATGAAATTACAGTCGGACCTCTATATAACGAAGTCGCTAAATCCCGGAAAAAAGTTCGTTATATAGAGATTCATCTTTTAATATACTTTTTGCACCACATAAAACAAATTTTAAATTCATAAACACTATATATTAAAAAATTAATTATTCACGCCTTTTTTAAATTAATATATGTTTATTTTATATATCTTACCTATCGAAAAAAAAAAGAAGGAAAGAAAGAAAAACAGCAAGGAAAACAAGAAAAAGAATGTCGTTAAATACACTGTCTTTTCAATATTAAGAAAATAATTTTATATTAAAATTAACTAATTTTAAGAACATTTTTTACTTTAAAACATACAAATAATATTAAACACATACATTATTTTATAACTAGAACACAGGTACACGGGACAACTCCACTGAGGGTGAGAGGGATTTCGAAGATGTTTCTAATGAACCAGACAATGGTGGTTAAAGGTTGCACTTTTTGGATGAAACGTCCAGAGCTTTATTGTTCTCGGCAAGTTAGGATCTTATAAAACCAGTTCAAGATTTATGACCATCATAAAATGTGACGGGTTCACGCGTCATTTCTTTAACATAACCTCTGGGTTCTTTGGTGGCCAAGATTAATGGCAACTCTTTTCCAACCAAAACCCAAGAAGCGAAATGTGAACAAGAAATGCAAATAAGATAGCTTTTAAAAGAACAGAAGTTTCAGTAAGCAGGATGGCAATTGGGGGAAAGTTATGTTTGAAGAGATACAAGCGTGAATTGACAGCCACTCGTAAAGTTACCTGGAAAGTAAACCAGTAATACAAGGTGCATACCATTGTACGCGCACCCAGATGTCTCCATATAGAAATCTAATCTTAGTTGGATTAAGGTAGGACTGATTATTTGATATTAGGATTTGTAATATTATTAAAAATGAGAGTAGGCGGATTGAATAATTATTTAGAGAAAGTGGTCAAGTTACGCGATTCGGTTTAACTATCATTGTGTGTGTTTGTTCATTCTAGAGTCTCGCTATTTAAATTTATCTAAATTGTTAAGACTTTTAAGTTCTATTCTTAATAAAGTCATATTAAGAATTTAAAATGTCTATTCCTTTCGTAAACCCTACACGCTCACGCTGACAATCAAAGATATGGTCACCAAAGGGGGGCTGTATCATAATGTATTAACTTGAAATGTTCAGAAATACTTTAAGAATAGGGAGAAAAAAATTGAATCACAAAAGAAAAAGCTCGTTATATAGTAAATGCACTTCGCTATAGAGAGGTTATTTTACGAAGAAAATCATAAAATGTTCAAGGTTCCAGGAAAAAGTTCGCTGTATAGAAAAATTCTCAATATAGAGGTTCGTTATATAGAGGTTCGACTGTATATTAACCTGTAAAATTAATTAAAACATATTATATAAAAATAATTTATTTCGTCAACTTGTACGACATCACTCGAAACCTGTTATCGTCATCTTGCAGGATTATCTTTATTAAACAAAATGTTAAAAAATCGTATTCGAAAATATTTGTTTTATGTCACTATGATTTTGCATTTTTAAATTAATATGAACATATCATATGATGAGTTATTTTTTTTAAAAAAATGAGATGAATGAATGAAAAAAAATGTTAATGTTATACTCAAGTAATGATCAGTTTTATATTCATTGTTTTCTTAAATACCCATCAACATTTATGTGTTTTTAAACAAATCATTTTTATCTTTTATAACTTTTGTTTGGTATTCTTCGGAAAGTTCAACGTTAAATCATTGAAATACATAAAGTAAATCATTTCGACATTATACGTATTTCATTCAAACTACTTCCTATGTATTATAGGGTTTATCATCAATCCAAACGGCAGAATAGCACCTCAGAGATTAAATATTTTGACACACTTTTATTAAACTCTAAAGCCACGATGTAATTTTACATCCGTTTTTGAAATACTGAACTGTCAAATCGGAAATTTTTCAAGAAAACGTATTTATGTATATTTCTAACGAAGCCTTCCAGATACATACATTTTGAGAATACCTTTTTTTATCAAAACAAAAACAATCCTTATAGGGAGCTCTTTAATGTCTCCCTTAAGATTTCGAGAGGAGTCTGGAAGAAATCAAGGAGGGTGGATGAAGAAACAGGGAGTGGCAAAGATCGTTCGGGGTCATTAATTCCAAGTAAGGTTTCGGGGGTGGTTCTTAACAGGACCCTCGAGTCCAAGCAGAAAGACAACTGAAAAAATAACGCCTCTCTAACTTATTATTTGGAATCGATTTAAGAGGAAAAAGATTTAAGAATGAAATCGATGTGGAGTGGCGTGGAAATCTTTTGGTGGAAAAAAATCAAAACATATTTATCTTTGAGAGTAAGGAATAGAAGTGTACGCGATCCCCCAATGAGTTAAAATATTTTAGAATTTCTAGTGTTTCAGTGGTAAGGTGTCTTTATTGTGGTAGTAAACTGCATTTTGATTATGGTTTTATCAAGTAAAAAGGCAATTTAATAAAGTACAATACACACACAGGTTTTATACCTCTTTTCACAAGCATACTGTTTAAAGAATTTCCTACATCAAGGAGTTTTTTTTTCAATTAGAAAATTCTGTAGGAAAATCTTTTAAGAGGTGAAGTTAATTATTTTAGTGATTTTCAATTATAAAGGAATTATAAAATGATGAAGGAAATCTTCGACTGTAATATAGGAATTTTTTGCATAAATGTGAGAGAGTTTAAAAGATTTATATGTTTTAAGTACACGTATGTTTCTAATTTACCTAATTTTCACAAACGATTTTTGGTTTTGGATATACCTTCTAGTTAATAGATTTTGTTTTAAGAAAATGCCTTACAATTCATTAATGTTCTAACTGACATTAAAACATGAAGATAACTTATAAAAAAATACTTTTTCGAATATTAATAGTTTAATTGACAGAACATTACCGTTGTGATAGGATTTATTAAATTTATATTTACACTTATGTGAATTTTCTTAATTATGTACACTTTAAACTTATTGTTGAAAATGCAGTATACGTTATTGGTCATTAAAATTGTAACAGCATGAAGGAGTGATGATAAAGAAGTCAAAAAAAGAAGATGCTGAGATATGCAAATTTTTAGCATTTATGCGTAATAGATAGAAGCAAAAGAGAGAAAAGTCATTTTAAACTCGGTGTAAAAGGAAAGATAGACAGAAGATTTCTTATTCAGAAATCGCTTTAGAATATTGGCTGTTTGTGATAAGGTCGTGTTATGTCTCTTTTAAGAAGGATAAATGTCTACCAAATTATGTCGGAATTCAATAGCGACAGGTGTGCTGTTTATCACTTTCTGATATTGCTACTCCCATTGGTTTAAATCCAACGGTTTAAACTGGTTAATCCATTTGCTTATAGGACCTTTAGGAAAATATGAACTCGATGAGCTCAAGTGGGTCATACTGAACATTATGCAGGATATCAACGGCTTTTCTCCATTACCCGTAGACATTTCAGCTCAGTCTTATAGAATCATATAACCACATCATGGACCTTGAGTCAGAAATGCGCTGGTTTTCTACAACAGTATACTCATAGATTGTGTGGTGACATCTGCTGCAGCATGGACCACATACCCAGCGAACATTATTGCGGTCTTTCCTTGACGTTGCAGCATAGAGACGCACAATGACAGTAGCGTGCCCAACGACAAAGCTGGATACAGGATACATCTTTTCAGATGAATCCCGACTTCGTGTGTAGTATTATGAAGAAAGTATTTGTATCTGCGGCAACAGAGAGAGAGAGGAGAACGCATGTGACCTGTTTGCATTCGATACCGTTCTACGCTCCACTCATGTGGAGTGAGGGTATGGGAACCATTCAGTACACGAAAAAAAAACATCTTTTGTTAGCGCCGTTGGTAATCTGAACAGTCAATGTTACATTTCACAAATTCTAAGGCCCTATCTTCGAGATTCATCTAAGGCTGCGGTAGCCCAGTGGTCAGGGTATCGGATCATGGCAGGCATGTAATGAGTTCGAGTCCAGTACCACTAAAGACCCGCCATGTAGGGCAGCGATGCACACTAAATCTGTCGAGAGCTTAAACGTCCTCCCGTTGGTGTGGTGTGGTAGTTAGTAGAGGGGGGTGCCTGCTCAGGTGTCGTCCACGTCACTTGACCATGGTTCGAAATTATGTGATCCGTCACCAAAAGCCCTTGTGTAGTTGAACAGTGCGACGTTAATATTCATTTACTCATTCACTCACTCGAGATTCATCTTTCAACAAGACAATACAATACCACATGTTGCCCGTAGTGTCCTAACCTAATTCTGTACGGAGGGCATAGACTGATTACCTGACCAGCACGTTCTCTTGATCTCTCAACAGAATATGAGTTTATGAGGTACTACAGCACTACCATTCTCCAGCCACTATGATTGATGAAGTCTGGCATAGATTTAAAGCATCATGGAATGAGTTAGTTGATCGCATCTGTCATCCGAGCACAGCTCGACTCTATGCCTAACAGCGTTAGACCAGCTTTAGCGGTCAGTGTTGGTAGCTGTGTGTACTAACATAGGTCCTTATATACCTTCAAATTGTCTAAAAATTTTATCCTGCTTCATTTCTATTATAGCTTACGTGCAATAAATAGAATTTTATAATTTACTTCCTTCTTGGTGTTGAAACTTTAATTGCTAGCAGGGTGTAAATTATTAGTATTTCTAAATTTTAAAAATGTTAGAATAAGAGCAGGATTATATAAGGAAAGGATTGTTAAATTACGGTTTGTTGACATTTAAAGCAGCATTTCTCAAACTGTGGGGAGCGCCCCCTTGGGGGGCGCGAGCATATTGAAAAATCAAAAACAAAAGACTATTTAAAAAAATTATTAACTTACTGAAAGTAAACTAACAAAATATATTCCGACATTAAAAAAAAATGAAATACACATTTGCATTGATGTATTACACTTATAAATGTGTTAGTGCTACACAATGTATTTTATAATTAATTTAACAATACTAAGAGCAAGTTTAATAATTACCAGTGACCCCATGGGATTGCCGTACATAAAATTACATAAAAAAAATTAACACTTATCTTAATAATCTGTACGATTTATAATTAATCCCTTAACTGCAGATTAAAAGTTATCCCAGTACCAACTGTTTTCAACGTAGGGGTACATCTGCGATGTAGTATTGTGGGAGAAGGAATAAAGAAGCAAATAATCTGAAATAAGTAAATCCTTCGCAAACACAGTCAAGGTCCTTTTATTGTATTCCAAAGCCTTCTGAATAATTTGATGGATAGCAGTGCAGAGAAAAAATCGCACTTCGGAAAGACGTATATATACGTCCTGGGAAATTAACGCTTTGACCGAGTGAGACGTTTATATGCAACAGTGGCACATAAGAGGTTAAGATCGTATCGTAGTTTGAGCATCAAAGTATAGCACACATTATTGAATTCAATGCATTGTTATTGTATGAGGGGGCGCGATGAAAATATGATTGAATATTGGGTCGAGGATATTGAAACTTTGAGAAGCACTGATTTAAAGACATTTAATTTTGATTATAAACAAAAAAGACAATTTATTGAACTAAACAAAGTATAACAGGAGTGAACAAAGTGCAATATCACTAAAAATTACTTCAGAAATGTTTATAAAATCAAATTATGATTAAAATCAAATGATTGATCAAAAATGCTGCACATGTCTTTGAATGTTAGAAGTGAACTCAAGAATATAGAACATAAAAAAAATGAAATGAAAAGTAATCGAATTTCTTGACATAAAGCATAGTCTGAACTGTGGACGTCAGTCTGAATGATGCAGGGTTAAAACTTTTGAAGTAAAACAGCGCGTCTTCTATCGTATTATTAAATAAACTCTTCTTGGAATTTTACTATTTTATTTTTGTATTTGATTCTCAATTTTCATCTCTGATAGGTTTATTGAATTTATGTTTAATTTCACATTTCGACATCAAAATCTTTAAAAGAGTCTAAATACTCAAAGCTTTTGTAAATTTTTTTATTTGTTTCTCTGTCCATTCAGAAATAAATACATTTGAGATGATAAATGAGTTATTATATCTCTAAAATATACACTTGAATGAGTTCTGCTGAAATAGTTCCCCCATTATGCAAAACTGTTCCAAACTCTATCTCTACAACTAAAGAGCTTGAACAAAACTTAATTGAAATCTGATTCGCAACATTAACTCTTCATCGTGAGAATTCACATTTCAGAAGCAATTCTGCATTTTATCGTCTCCTACTATAGAATTCGTACCCTTTTGGAACACGCTAAAAGTTCACCCACCCCAAATTCATTTACGACATTTAGAACGTCTACGCGGATGTTAAATTCGCGGCATCGACTAATGAGTTCCATTGAGAAAGCATCTACCACCCCCATACCCTCCTGCACAACCCCTCTCTGCGTTCATAGCTCAACTGGGATGTCATCATTTAGGAGTTAGACCCAGTTGCAGAAGATTTGTTGCGGAATGATGAGCAGTCGTTTGATGTGCGCAGACGATATTTTAGGGAACAAAATTAGAAGACAATTAATCTTCTGCAAAACGTTCGGTTTTGAGTGAATTTTTTATGTTGGTGATTTGCAAGTTTTGGAACTAAGTTGAATTTTATGACCAAATCTACCGCAGAAAAAAATTATATTAACTTCTTATATTCGAAAGGGAATTATTAAAATTATTCAATTTCTGACTTTTTTTTTTTTTTCGTTTTATTGCTCGAGTATTAATCGTTTCTTTTATTTTCCACTTTATGCCGTTAGCGCATTAATTTTTAAGAAACTCAACTGCGCATGTAACATTTATCAAGCCAAATTGAAATATTGCATTTTACTAATGAAAGCATAAAACTAATTTCATATTCGTATATACACTGAAAATCACTTAACATGCAAATGAAGGGACTGAAATATTTTTTAGTGTTAAAAGAATTTCGTTTTAAAGGATATTGCAAAAAAGATTTAAAAAAAACCGTACAACAACAAAATTAAGTTTATTAGAGTTTATTTTGCTTATAAATAGGTATGTATATATGCACATATTTAATAAAAACCAATGAAGCAGAAACATTAACAAGAGCTTAGAGAAATTTAATACAAAATTTTCAAATTTTTTGAAAAACAAAACATTTGTTGAGTTTTCGGAAAATAATCTGATGTATTTCTTTGTATTTTTTAGCATCAAATATTCAGCAAATTCTTGTTATTCATTTCACCATTGCAATGTGCGTCTAAATAACTGCGCATACTTTCCATGATGTTTCTTTTTTGGCTAATGTGGGAACAGAAGCTTCATTACTCATTTCATTTCCGTCGTCGGAATCTGCATCAATGGTATATTTTTAGCTTTGAACAAACTCCAAAATGACTTTGTCTGCCACAATTAGGGCTGTACACGTTAATGTCATCTACTGCATTGAATTCTTCTGATAATACAATATGGCAGTCGATTCCGGCTGGTGTTTTCCGTATTTTGTTCATTCCAAAAGGGAAATCTTTTCGTCTTAAGTGATTTTCGTGTTTCGTGTATATAGTAGAGAATACATAGTAGTCTGCGGGACCTTTGAGTTATTTCGTGTTAACCGATATTTCATCTTAAGAGCTTTCGCGTTAAACGTATTTCTCTATACATATATGTTTATGCTCATGTGTGTATGAGTTTTTTCAGTAAAACAATATGAGAAATTTTGATAAATATTTTAAGAAAAAAAAACATTTTTTTCATTTAATATTAGAATTTAATCATTAGATATTATAGGGTTCAATCAGCAATAAATAGTTGGACAAAGTCAGGATTCAAAATGACATTAATTTGAGTGAAAATTGAATTTTGAAGAAGTAGAAATTCATATGTGATGTAAAATTTTGGATTGTATTAACGTGCATAGCCTTAAAGGGATTTTCCGGATGACTTAGTATTCCTTGATCTTTTAATTTATATAAAATTATCTTTTAGTATAATATACAGTGTTTCTGTTCAGTAAAGGCGATTTCACACGAAATTTTACTAACATCTTTGATACAATATCAGAAATTTAAGGTTTTTAGATATTTTTGGAAATTTTAAAATTCTACTCTTTTTGAAAATATTAATATTCGAATATGAATTTCTTATATATTCATTGATGTTTTAAATAATTCTAGAGATACATCTTACAATAACTAATTTAGTTTGGAACATGTACTTTAAGGTATCCGACTACGTTCGGAACCGTGATCTGGCAAAAGCTCATAAATAGATAATATTTATGATATTTAGTGTCACTTAGATTAGAAAACGTATATAAAATTGTTGTAAGAATATTATTACAATACAAAATTATTTAAATACAATATTTGGGCGAAAAATTCACTTAGAATGTCCAAGTTTCAAAACATTCTTCTTTTATGTGAAAAATGCTTCTATTATAATAATATTTTGCTTGTATATACTCAGACCTCTGTACAGAGGCTGAACTAAAATTTTTGAAATATATAACTTAGAAGTGGCTTTATCCACGTTTTACGACAGCAGAGGGAAGAAAATTTCAGAAAAAAACGCCGATAATAATTTAAATGGGTTGTAACTCTGAAAATAATGTGAATTTTTAAAAAAGCCTAGTTCAGACTCTCTAGAGAAGTCTTTACTTTATATAAGCACACACACACACACAAAATATTATTATTATAGAAGTATTTTTTATAAAAGGAGAACGTTTTGAAAATGGTTATTCGAAGTTAATTTTTTGCCAAAATATTATATTTAAATAATTTTTTTCGTCATAATGTCCGTAAAACTATTTTATACGTGTATTCCAATCTAAGTGACACTAAATATCATGAAAATTATCCATTTATGCTCTTTTTTAAAATCACGGTTCCGAACGTAGTCCGATACCTTAAAATACAAAAGAAAAAAAAAACAAATATTTCTTAATTTAAAAAAAGCTTTCATTTTATTGAAAAATAGATTCTTAATTTTGTTACATGCATTCTGTATATCATACAGAAGAAATGGATGTGACTGGTATATAAATATATTCGTAGAATTAATAAATTTTAAACACTAATAAGTGCGGAAAAAACCCCAACTATATAAAATTACAAAACACAACTTTTTTAATCATTTGGAAAGGGGTACCCCCTGCTCATCTAACGGTGGACTAACCCCCATCGTTAAAATTATACAACTGTTCGTACTCAATGCTCAAATTGTAAAACTGTAATTTACGTGTATTATGTATTTCTATTTTTTTTAAATATATTGCAAGCAGGAAAAAAAATAAATTTCAAGTCTTAATCTCCTGTTTAGTTAAATTCAATTTTTTACGACTCACTTTTACTAATTATACCTTATTTATAAATAAATTTGTTACATCATCACATAAAACTTTTTTATATATATAGTTTTGTAAATGGTCTATCACTCTCCTTGCATATATTCTATTTTTAGTTGTACTTGATTCGATCGAAAATAATACAAACACACTCCTTCAATTTTCAGATACGTATTTTTTATATAATTCTGCGTTAATCTTTAAGCTTGTAGTAGTTGATTGAACTGAAAATTGCACTTTTGCCAATTTATAAGCATAATATTGAACAGGACTTACTGATTTCTTATTAGTATTCTCGGGTGTGAAATAAATAAATATATTACACTATCCCGATGAACCATTTTTATATAGAGAGAAAACTTAATTATTAATTAATTAAGTTGATTCTATTATACAGGATATACGGGCTTAAGGTATCTAAAAGTAATGGCTTATTATTACAGAGCTACCTATCAAAATATTATAAACTGTTCATCCATGGATTGGGAAAACTCTTCGAAACTTTTTGGGTCAAGTCCGATCGGCCACACGTGCGCGCATTATTCGGCAACCGCATACTATAAAATTTTTACACTGACTTCATTAGTAAATATATGGACGCCACAGCAAAAGGTGCAATGCATACTTTGGTTAACGTAATTTAAATCAGTCGCGCGTGTACAGCGACGAGTTCGAACAGAATGGAGTGTCATTGCTGTCTTGCATAATAGACTTATGAGGACTCCTACAAAATGAATCACGCACACGATCAACAGTATACTTAAGTTTTCTATCACGAAAAATTAAGGATACTTGCCAGTTTGAGATACCAGAGTTCCCGTCTCCTTTAAAGTTCTTTTACACTGGTGTATTGATTTTGATATCGGAGGGTCGACATTCCATTCTGTTCGAACACGTCGCTGCACAAGCGTGATTGATTTAAATTCCGTTAATCAAAGTACTCACTGCATCTTTTCCTGTGGCACTCACATCTTTACTAATGAAGTCAGTGTACAAAGTTTATCGTCTGCGATTGCCGAGTAATGCGGCACGTGCAACCGATCGGACTACACCCCAAAAAATCTCAGAGAGTTTTCCAATCCATGGATGAACAGTTTATTACATTTTCATGTGTAGTTCCGTAATAACAAGCCGTTACTTTAAGCCCGTACACCTCCCCTCAGGGGGCTCACCTTTTTTAGGTGGATACGGGTGTCACAATTCCGAGGTACCCTAGTGATCTTTTCCTTTTCCCAAGGGGCTTACTATCTTTGGTAAACACGGGTGTCACGACCCCGGGGTACCCCAGTGATCCTTCTCTATTTTCGACCCTCTATCTTGTCATCCAATTTCTTCTTTTCCCGTCCAGACCATAGACCTATGAATGTTTGGTGCAGTATGACCAAAACTGGCTCTTGCGCCATAAAACACCAAACTCAACTCAACTTAAGCCCATACACCTTGTATATGGTCGATATTAAGAATTAGTTGGTGTACACATGGTGAGAGAAAGTAATTTCATCTATTCGTCCAAATAAATAAAAAATCTAGTTTAGTCTATATTATTACTTAAATTATGAATAGGAAGCTCTTTTTTGAAGAAAGCTTACGATTTCATCCTCAAAAATATAGTTTTTTAGATAAACGTCTTGAGTAGAAGGAACAAATTCACTCTATAAGTCGTTCCCATACAATGAAACGATGTATTTCTTTCTATAAATTGAACCATGCGAAAGAGAATGAAGTAAATACATTGTATACGAAGGATTTATAAAGATCAGTTGTCAAAAGAGAGAGCATTAAAAATAGAATTCAAGTTCGAAATAAGCAATTTTTTTACTGATCTCCTTTGGACTTATGTTCCTTTCATATACATTTACTATACCTATTGAATACTTTTTTTTCTCTATCCTCCAGTTTTCTAGAAATGTCAAGATAAATCCTCCTAAATGAGACAGCGATTCCAAATTGGCCATTTAGCGTTGAACGGCTACAGAGATAGAAAAAAGTCAGATAGCTAAACGTCTGTCTAGACACAAAAGATGAATAGTTACAGCTTTTTTTCGGAGTGGGATGAGTTTACGACATGGCTCTTTTCGTAGACTATTTTTCTTTGTTTTCTTATCATTCTTCTTTTTCTTTTGGACTACTCTACTAAGCTGATCCTAATCTTAGAATATCGTAGAATAAAAAAGATAACATCAGGATAAAGAATCGTTTCGAAATATTTAATTAATATTACCTATTGCGATGATTAAAAGGATTACTTAATCCAGAAATGAAAAACCTTTTCTAGCTTGAAAGCTGACTCTATTTGCCGTAAAATCCGGCGTACAAAGCACATTTTTAACACAAAAAATAAGATTGAAAATTACAGAAGTGCGTTATGCACCAGGTATAAAAATGAGAGCTTTAAAAATGAAATAAGGCGCGAGCATAGAAAAAAAATTAGACTTCTATATATATCGAAATACTGTTTATTAAAAAGAAATGATATTCCATATGAACTTAAAGGGTTTTAGCTTTAGAAGTATACTATTTTTTGAAATTCTTGGGATAATACCTCGCATAAATGACTTCAAAACAAAAGAGCATTGCATATATACATTTCAGGTTTCTTCGTAAAAAAAAGGAGTGCGCGTTATGCGGCGAATATAGCTCAAAATTAAAAATTACAGCTCTAAAGTTTAGGTTTACGTTATACGCCGGATTTTATGGTATTTGAATTTAATACTTTTATATTAAAGATTCTATAGTATCTTAGAACCACATTAAAGAAACTGACTATTGATTTTAAAAAAAAATGAGAGCATTAACTTTAAAACTTCGGCAAATGAGTGGATTACTTTCAGAATTTGGAAGTTTTTTACGATCTTCAAACAATAAACTCTGTTCGTTGATCAATATTTTCTGGTAAAGTTTTTCCCGTCACAGTTGTGGTTAGTACAGTAATAACACGAGCACATAAGATTTCATAGTAGTAAGAAAAAGTACAATTTAATATATTGTAAAATGAAATTGTGTTCAAGCTATTGATTAATTTATATTTCTTAGAGAAATAATGAACCTGGAAAACTTTAATTCAATCTCTAAGACCTTAAAATTTCTAATCTATTTTTAAAAATATTTGAAGTAAAAAAATATTAAGCATATACTTGAATATCTATATCAGGGACTGGCAACCTAGGCCATGCGTGCCGCATGTAGCACGCGATACAATTATCAGTGACATTCTGCACTTTTCTACAAATTTACCAATTTTTGAGTGGATGGATGTTAATAAATTTGTAATGGACCTCTTTTGAAAAAACATCTTCAGGATCATAAACACTTACAGAATTACGAAAAAAATCTGAGAATTAACTCTCAAGATAAATTTACAACTGTTTTGTACATTATTGAATGTTATTTCTAGAGAGATTTGTTTGACCTACATATCAAAGTATTTTGCCCTACATATCAAAGTATTTTGCCCTACATATCAAAGTAAAAAAGAAAAATATTTGTGTGAAAAATATTTAGACTACTAGATCTTGTTTAACAACTGAATGATCAGAATCGTGTCAAATTAAAAGTCACAAATTGCACCCCTGATTTTGCGATGTGAAAGTAGAGCGGTGCAAGCACTAGGTTCACATTAAATTTTTTATTTTATTATAATGAAGAGAAATATTCAAATTTTATCTTGTCTATTTCTTACGTTAATAAATATGTTTAAAAATACATTATATATGTACAATTTATTTATTTATTTATTTTTACTTTTGTTGAAGAAAAACTTATATTTTATGCTGTTTATGTTAAAAGTATCTTTAAGGTATATAGTATATATATCCGACTACGTTCGGAACCGTGATTCTAAAAAAGCACATATATGGATAATTTTCATGATATTTAGTGTCACTCAGATTAGAATACATGCATAAAATTGTTTAAGAACATTTTGACAAATTATTTAAATACAACATTTTGGCAAAAAATTAACTTAGAATAATCTTTTTTCAAAATGTTCTCCTTTTATGAAAAATGCTTCTATTATAGTAATATTTTGCCTGTATATAGCTGAGACCTCTCTACAGAGGCTCAACTAGAATTTTTGAAAAATTCACATTATTTTCAGAGTTACCACCAATTGAAATAATTATCGGCGTTTTTTCCTTAAAATTGCTCCTCTCTGTTGTCATAAATTATGGATAAACCCATTTCTGAGTTATATATTTCAAAAATTCTAGTTGAGCCTCTGTAGAGAGGTCTAAGCTATATACAGGCAAAATATTATTATAATGGATGCATTTTTCACAAAAGGAGAACATTTTGAAAAAAAATTATTCTAAGTAAATTTTTTGCCAAAATATTGTATTTAAATAATTTTTTTTTGTCAAAATGTCCTTAAAACAATTTTATGCATGCATTCTAATCTAAGTGACACTAAATATCATGACAATTATCCATTTATGCGCTTTTTTAAAATCACGGTTCTGAATGTAGTCGGATACCTTAAGGGATGCAAAATTAATTCATAATAAAATAGTAAATCTGCATTATTAACCTCTATTCTCTAATTCCACATGCATAATCGAGGGAATAGAATAGTTTCAAAAATATCCTGCTGTGTGCCACGCTGAATCACATTGGCCATTGGTTTGGCATGCTACAGCTAAAAGACTGCCGACCCCGGCTCTGTATTATACAAATATAATGAATAAAGTAAAATTGGAATATATTTGTAATTTAAAGTCTTTACATCCTCACTTATAATTATTCACTTAGCCTCGATAGATTTTAAGCTGTAAGATCTTAAGGTATCCGACTACGTTCGGAACCATGATTTTAAAAAAGAGCATAAATTGATAATTGTCATGATATTTAGTGTCACTTATATTAGAATACATGCATAAAATTGTTTTTAGGACATTTTGACAAAAAAAAATTATTTAAATACAATATTTTGGCAAAAAATTAACTTAGAATAATCCTTTTTCCAAATGTTCTCCTTTTGTGAAAAATGTTTCTATTATAATAGTATTTTGCCTGTATATAGCTCAGACCTCTCTACAGAGGCTCAACTAGAACTTTTGAAAAATTCACATTATTTTCAGAGTTACCACCAATTTAAATAGTTATTGGCGTTTTTTTCTTAAGATTGCTCCCCTGTGTTGTCGTAAAACAGGGAGAAAACCACTTCTAAGTTATATATTTCAAAAATTCTAGTTGAGCCTCTGTATAGAGGTTTGAGCTATATACAGGCAAAATATTATTACAATAGAAACATTTTTCACAAAAGGAGATCATTTGGAAAAAAAATTATTCTAAGTTAATTTTTTGTCGAAATATTGTATTTAAATAATTTTGTTTTGTCAAAATGTCCTTAAAACAATTTTATGCATGTATTCTAATCTAAGTGACACTAAATATCATGAAAATTTTCCATTTATGCACTTTTTTACAATCGCGGTTTCGAACGTAGTCGGATACCTTAAGATACCATGCAAAATCCTATTATTGTTAAGTATCGTAATATGTTTCCCTGCTTTACTACAAATTTAGTCACAGAACATGTTTTACAGGGATATGCTTGTCACGCAATGAAAAAAAATCTAAGGGAAACTTTTGCAAAGAAATTCGGGACTCTTTTTATCAAAATTAAAGCTTCATGTTCGCAAAGCTGCTAGTTACGAACTTCTATGATTGCATATTGGAGAACAAAGATGTTTGACTCAGAAACCAAACTTACAGAAAAGGGAATATTGCTTATAGAAAATCGTTGAGGATGAAATTCATTATCCTTTTCGAACAATGAAAGCGTGTGATTTATGCTATACCTTTAAGAATGTGCTGTTGGGTTTAAAAATCCATATATTTAAGATAAATATCTCGTGGTTTCGTAAATATTTTTAGACTCAATATTGATTATGTTTAAAATTTTCATAAAATTTACAAGATGAATTCCTTATTTAAAAAGCTTTATTTCACATTTAACAGGCTAAGCTGCACTTTTCAATGGTACTATGTATATTTGGAATTAAGTGCATTGCATACTAGCATAGCATTAAATTTAATATTTTGCAGCTTAGATTTAAATACTTCAAATAGCGTACTTAAAATGGAAAATTATGCTTCTGAATTGGAATGGAAAAGTATGATGACCATTGATGATGATCGGAACCCTTCACCTAAAATGAATAAAACAAGTATTCAGCATGAAACATTTCCGCAAAGAATGTTTTTATCAATCTGAATTTTTATGGAAATAATTTTAAACAGAAAAATTTCAAAGTGATATGAATAATGCAAGCAAAAGAATCGACAGATTTGGAATTCACATACTTAATTTACTGTAGAGCACATTTTTAATAGTCTTTGAAGTTTTAATTTAGTGATTCAAATTTTTATACAGTTTCATGTACATTAAAAAAATAAAATTGCCAAAAAATTTTTAATTCTTTTCATAAATAAAAACTATAGATACTTTTTAAAAAAATCATTACTCCTTAACGTTTGCCTAAATGTTCAAACTCATTCAATTTTTATTTTTAAAATATCAATTTCATACTGTGATGCGTAATATTATTCAGAAAGTATTACAGAAATATATGAATTAACTAGAATAGTCTTAAAAAATTGAAAAAAAATTCACACATTTGTAAGAACTTATTATAATAGTTGAAATATTCAGTGTTAAAAATGTGTTCCAGTTTATTTAAGTTCAGCATACTTTATTAAGCCTTTTTTTTCACATTATATTATAACCATTTATTTATTTTTTTTATTTTAACAACATAGAAATTTATTGCCAATTATGATTATTTCTTCTTAATAATTATTTAATATATGACAGATTAATATCTATTTAGAAGAAAAGTGATATTTTAACTCTAATGCATTTAATCAAAGCCATTTACTTAGCTTTTCTTACGAAAAAGTGAATCATTAAAAAGTGTTTAAATAGCTTCAGAGTTCATAAAAAGAACACATTACTTTTTTTTGTATGTATCGTTTACGGGTTACGCCCTTTTCATGTTCTCAAATTGTGAGCTATCAAGCTATAAATACATTTCATGTTAAGAATTCTACCTCAAAAAGCTATTTAAAAAAAGATAAATCTCAGACTGTAAGTAAGTGGTTTTCAATATAAAAAGTGGTAGGCATTTAAACTTTCTTAACGATAAATAATAAAAAATTAATAGGAAATATATATTTTTAAGTTGTTATCATATCCACCCAAATATAAATTTTAAAAACGTGTAGATGAATAAATCCTTTTCATATACCGTTAATTTATTCTTGAACAAGTCATATTTTCCATTACATGATATGTTTCTTTTTCTGTCTGTTTTACAATGCACATAGCAAATTGTATTAATTTATTTTAAGGTATACGACTACGTTAGGAACCATGATTTTAAAAAGGCGCATAAATGGATACCTTTCATGATATTTAGTGTCACTTAGATTAGAATACATGTATAAAATTGTTTTAAGGACATTTTGACAAAAAAAAATTATTTAAATACAATATTTCGGCTGAAAATTAACTTAGAATAACCTTTTTTTCAAAATGTTCCCCTTTTGTGAAAAATGCTTCTATTATAATAATATTTTGCCTGTATATAGCTCAGACCTCTGTACAGAGGCTCAACTATGATTTTTAAAAAATTCACATTATTTTCAGAGTTACAACGATTTGAAATAATTATCGGCATTTTTTTTCTTAAAATTTCTCCCCTCTGTTGTCGTAAAACATCGATAAACCCACTTCTAAGTTATCTATTTCAAATATTCTAGTTGAACCTCTGTGCAGAGGTCTGAGCTATATACAGGCAAAATATTATTATAATAGAAGCATTTTTCACAAAAGGAGAATATTTTGAAAATGGGTCATTCTATGTTCATTTTTTGTCAAAATATTTTACTTAAATAATTTTTTTACTGTGATACTATACTTAAAACAATTTTATATATATTATCTAATCTAAGTGACACTCAATATCATAAATATTATCCATTTATACGACTTTGAAAAATCACGGTTCCGAACGTAGTCGGATACCTTAATTCAGGAAAAACTTTATATTTACTTACTTTTTCTGAAGGCTAAAAAACTTTTATTGGAGTTTGCATTGCCTTAAAAGTACATAAAAGATATATCAGCATTGCGGCATTTTATTGTGTGTGTGTGTGTGTGTTAAAGGGAAAAGAGTCTAAGCAAATAAATTGTGGAGAGAAAAATGGAAAACAACACACAAAAATTCATCAATAAAGAATTTATTTAAAATTTATTTTCTTTTTACTAAGGTCTTTTGCATTGTCACCTTCTTGTGCTATTTTTACTGTTCAATGTTTGACAAGCAGCGTTTCTTTTTTTTTCTTATTAATCCAATCTTCCCATTTACCTCGACTTCTTTTTAATCTTGATATGTTTTTCGCAACATCCAGCATCTACCATCGACATCTTTGGCACTTCACCCCGCAACACGGTCAAAAAGAATGACAACTCAATATCGCGCTGCTCCAGAAATATGCCATCTCTTCACAATCCTGTCTCTCGGATCTATTTCTTGTATGGTGTCTATTAGCTTTCTTGAACCAATTATATCTCCTCCAAAGAGGGGTGGGGAAAGTGAATGGCTAACTTGGAATGATTCTCTCTCCTCCCCGGCATGGCTCTTTTAGAAAGTGGTTATACAAGGATCCCCCGTAAGTGGCATATCAAAAGTCGAGAACAGTTGGCACGACATCTAGACTATCAGCACCGTTGGCAAGTCGCAGCAAAATAAAGGCAGCATAAAAGGGGTTGTGTAAAAATTATAAAACTTTTGTTGAGAAGACTCTATATTTATCTTTTATATGTCTTTTCTCTTCAAAGTTAAATCTACGAATTTCATAGAAGTAGAAATGTGTAGTTTTTATGAACATATAAATAAGGTTTTAATATATAAATATTCTCATTTATAGTATTTAGTCATATTTATATATTTTATAATCATTAAATCTTATTTTGGTCCACACCTTTACTTATGGCCAACTTGGTGAATTATTATCTTAATATTGGGTAAAAGTCCAATACAGAAAAATAAGCTGCTGGCGCAATCGACGCTATTCGTTTTTCTCCTTTGCCCAAGGTGTGGGTTAAAACAGAAGTTGGCCAATAATATTTATATGAAAATGACACACAATGAATATTTTATACATCCAGTAAAATCTCAAAATCTTTGATGATGCTCTAACAATATTGAATATCAATTTCTCTTTTATGAGTAATGATTATTAAGGCTTTTTTACCGTTTAGTTTTTTAGGAGAAAAAATTCCAAGTACAATGTAATAATTGTACGAACTCAAGCAAAAAAAAAATGTATTATTTAAAGTTCTATATTTTGACCTTTTTGATTGTCTTCCTGGCTTGAATCTTCTGATAAAATCTATACTTTTGTTTTAATTTACGGATCTCATATGTTTGGTTGGATCCTATTTTAGTCCATACCTTTATTTATCGCCAACTTGGTGAACTACTACCTTGTAATTGATAGAAGTCCAATTCAGAAAAACGAGCTGCTGGTGCAATTAGTCACAACTATTTTTTCTTCGTCAGTGGTCTAAAATAGGATTCTTCGCATATACTTCACATCTGAAATACATTCACAAGGACCCATTTTTAAAGTCTTCCTTTTTATGAAAAAACAAAGTCTACGAGCAGTTTTGTTGCATTTTCCTTTTAAAAATGGGAATCTTAAGCAAGAAAATATTAGTAGTTTCGATGAATACAGAACAACTTAACGGTTACCTCTTTCCTCTCTTTCTGGAACATTACCGGTGCCACCGGAAAAGATATGGTTCAATAGCTTGTCAGACTTTCCGTGACAAATCCTTTTCCACGAGCGGCACTTTCGCGTGAGTATAGCTTCGAGCCTGCCTCGAAATTGTCTCGAAACAATCCTTGCATTGTCAGCGCACCACTCTAGCCCATCAGTCAACGGTTTCATTTGTCTTCCACCGACGTTCTGTCAAGTGCACACCCCCTCTGAAGAAATAAGCAGAGAAGGGGGGCTAGAAAAACTACAGGGGTGGAGCAAAAGCCATCCATTCTCAATCTTTGTGTGCCTCAAAAAGACCTTGTCACTGGTATCTTAATCTGATTTGTCTAAACATGTCGAGGTTTTAATCTGACCCCCATCAGTCATTGTCTACGAGGATGACTTTTTTTTATGTCCACGCTTTTGTTAGAGATTGTCTTGCTGGTGCAGCTATCTTAAAACTCAATTAAGGTGATGAAAAGAATAAATTTGCATCTATTAAATGTTAAAGGAGCTTAATGAAGATGTTTGTAAATCACACATATTGTAAAATGGATTAGAAAGTTTGAATGGCAAATTGTTTTGATAAAGTTTCATTAACCTTTAGACATTGGTTGGCCAGCAATGCTTTTAAGTTATTTTATTTGGTTGCAGGTGCAACAACAAAAAACGTTTTTGTATATAAATAGGATATATTACTAAATCCGTACAATTAATCTGATTTTAATTATTTTTTTTAAAGAATATCAATGAAAAAGAAGACGATTTACGTGGATGAATCAAAATGTGAGTGCTTGAGATTTAAAAAAATGTTTGTTTTTTTAAGCTTAACACATTTAAAAATATTGTATAGGTAAACTGCATTTATATTTAGCAAATGAAATAACTAAATAAATAAAATAACATCCTTCCTTTGCTTATATTTCGATTTCGCCTACCTGTGATAATAACAATACCTATGATAACAGAAATTGTAAGAATAATCCATAAAGAACATATTTACTGCAGAACACAAAAATATTTATTGCACTTACAAAAGATTAGTTAAAATTTCATTACACTTCTTGCAAACTTCTCTCAAGGATATCTACAACAAATATGTGGTTGTATGGAAAACTGAGATGGTACGGTAGGAAGATTTCATTTTATCTTTGATTATTTTCAACTAAGTAGTAGATTTTGAATAATTTATTTAAATAATACAAAACGTAATAAATAATACACGAAAATGATAATAAATTTGGCGTATATTAAAGGCACTTAATTTTCACTGATAAACATAGCACACACAACGAAACAAAATTTAGAACTCATGATAAATCCCTCATGTTTTACTAAAAAATTCAAATAAATTTAATAAACAGAAGAAAATAATGTAATACACCATATTTAAATTCAGTTACTTCAATAATAATAGGGTACAAAAACCTTTTTAGGATTGGATTGACTTCATTAAGGTATCCGACTACGTCAGGAACCGTGATTTTGCAAAAGCGTATAAATGGATAATATTTATGTATATTTAGTGTCACTTAGATTAGAAAATGTATATAAAATTGTTTTAAGAATAGTATTACAATAAAAAAAAGATTTAAGTACACTATTTTGACAAAAAAGGAACATAGAATGACGCATTTTCATATTATTCTCCTTTTGCGAAAAATGCTTCTATTATAATAATATTTTGCCTGTATATAGCTCAGACCTCTGTACAGAGGTTGTACTAGAATTTTTGAAATATATAACTTAGAAGTGGGTTTATCCATGTTTTACGACAACAGAGGAGAGACATTTTAAGAAAAAAACGCCGATAATTATTTCACATTGGTTTGTAACACTGAAAATAATATGAATTTTTCAAAAATTATAGTTCAGACTCTGTACAGAGGTCTGAGCTATATACAGGCAAAATATTAGTATAATAGAAGCATTTTTCACAAAAGGAGAATATTTTGAAAATGGGTCATTCTATGTTCATTTATTGTCAAAATATTGTACTTAAATAATTTTTTATTGTAATACAATTCTTAAAACAATTTTATATACATTTTCTAATCTAAGTGACACTAAATATCATAAATATTATCCATTTATACGCTTTTGCAAAACCACGGTTCCGAACGTAGTCGGATACCTTAATTTTGACAGAAAAACATAACACAAGGCAACAGACAACGAAACAAAATATTTAGAACTCATGATAAATCCCTCGCTTTATTTAAGTTCAATAGAATTTAATAAACAGAAGAAAATAAATGTAATATATCATATTTAAATTCAGTTCCTTCAATAATAATACGGTACAAAAGCCTTTTTAGGATTGGATTTACTTCATTAATAAGGATTTTCTGATTAAATACTACGTGTAATTTGAAGTTTTTCAATTTAGTTTAAATATACTGATGTTGAATTAAGTTTGCATAATGAAGTACACACCATGTTTTCATAACACTGTAGGAATATATCTCATCTATAGTTCTATACACATAGACTCCCTTATTATATTACCTAAGGATTTAAGGCACCTGCAAATTGGATATTGAAGTGACACTTACATATATGCTCGATTAGATAGCCTCAAGTTGTTTCCAAATCTAATATGCTTAGTGTGTATACTAAGGAGTATACTTGTGCATTTATAACTATAGGTTTAGTTTCTGTACGAGACAAGAAAGCTGCTTTATTGTTCTATCCTCCTTTGCTGTAAATTTATAAAATATGTTCATGCTTGCAATTACTTACTTTTACCTTAACTGCCAAAAAAATTTGAAATTTGCTTAGATCATGCTTGAGTTTAAAATTTTTGTGAAACTGGAATGTAATTTAATAGTTTCGTTGCATGTATATTGATTTGATATATATTATAGTTGTAAAAATAACACTGACGTAATACAGTGTTTCTCGAACTGTGGGGCGCGCCCCCTAGGGGGCCTCGACAACCCTACGAGGGGGGCGCGTGCATATTGAAAAGTCGAAAACAAAAGATTATTTTAAAAAATTATTAATTTACTGAAAGTAAACAAGCAAAATACATTCTGACATAGTAAAAAATAAAATACTCATTTGCTCACTTATAAATATATCAGTATAGCGCAATGTATTTTATAACTAATTTAATAATACTATAAGTTTCGAGCAAGTTTAATAATTACCAGTGAACCCATGGACTTGTCATACATAAAATTAAAAACAAAAATCGATACTTATCTTGAAAGTCTGTACGGTTCATAATTAATCCCTTATATGCCGATTAAAATTTACGCTTTTCGCTCCCCAATGCCACCGTTGAACACGTGGGCGAGCGTGTGTCATGTATGAGAGGGGGGGGGGAAGAAAAGTAATAAACAAGCAAATCCTCTGATTTATGGATAGCAGTGCACAGAAAATATCGTACTTCGGAAAGACGTATGTATGCGTCCGGGGCAATTAACACACTGGCTGAGCGAGACAGTTATATACACAGGTGGCAATTACGGGGTTAAAGTCGTATTGTAGCTTTAACGTCAAAGTATAGTATTATTGAATTCAAAACATTGTTATTGTATGAGAGAAGGCGCGATGAAAATTATGACTGAATATTGGGTCACCAATATTGAAAGTTTGAGAAGCACTGACGTAATATATTAATACATTTTGTTCTAAACCTTAATAATATTTGTTGAAACTATTAAATATAATATATAAAAAGATACTGATACTTGATTTCAAAATGTGAGAGTTTATACTTATTCATAATTATATTACATAGCGCATTTTTTTTTTAAACTTTTTTAGGTATAAGATTCTATTGAAAAGAATGAATTTCAATTATAATCAGATTAAGTTAAATTAAAAAGTAAATTACTATTTTTCTTACGTTTTATTTTTGAGTTATTAGAGGAGGTTCAGTAATTAGATTTGAATTCTTTCTTTGTACCACGTTTGAAATTTTAAAAAATTCCTTTAAATTAGTAAAAAAATTTAATTATAATTAGTTAATCCCCTTTGTGCAACGAGAAAAATTATTATTGTTATTTCTAATATTATGTTATTATCACTATTATTTTTTTGTGACTGAATTGATGTGGTTCTGAAAAAAATATGTACATTAATCATTTTACACAGTGTTGGGTAAAAAATAAACATTAAATTTTTTTTAAGAAACAATCTTAATTTTTAAATTAATTTCGAAGGAACAGAAATGTGCACTCCCCCTTGATTTGTTATTTAAATTGCATTTTTAATATCTGCATTAATACTTATTTATGAGAACAATGGATTTTGCATATTTTTTTTTAATTCACTTAAATCTCAGCCTTGTGAAATGAAAATCGGATCATTTCCATGTAATCGAGTTTCAAAGACAAAATTTTCCACTAAATGTTTTTTAAAAAATGCAGGGTTTTTTTTTTTTTTTTTTTAGTAAAAAGAGCAATTTTATTTTAACTTACATCCATAAATTAACGTTCTCTTATATGCTGGAATAAATAATGACTAATGACATTATGTTAATAATTAGAAAATTATTTTAAAAACATAACTACGTTGGATATATTTGTTTTTCTGCTTATTTAGAGTTCTAATGGTGTATAAATCCTATTAAACATATTTGTAGAGCCTTTAATTTAAGATTACAAGTAATGTGTTGCTCAACCACAACGCCAAGACTAATATAAAATTTGACAATGGTGCCAAAATGTTTTAGCAAAGGCGATGGTGTTACATTTTACTAATCTTTGATAATCTTTAATATTATTACAATTCTGAACACAAATTACTCTTCTGTAGTTATTTCTATAATAACTTTTTTCTATAGGTATTTCAGCCTTTAATTCTTTAACTTTTTGCCCGTACATGGTACGGGCAAAAAGGGAGGACATTTTGAAAAAAAATTATTCTAAGTTAATTTTTTGCCAAAATATTGTATTTAAATAACTTTTTTTGTCAAAATGTCCTTAAAACAATTGTATACATGTATTCTAATCTAAGTGACACTAAATATCATGAAAATTCTCCATTTATGCGCTTTTGTAAAATCACGGTTCCGAATTTAGTCGGAAGCCTTAAAGTCGTTATACCAAACTATTTGGCTGGAAGAAAAATATTTGATTTCAAAACAATTCTAGTTCTGCAAATGTATAACATCAGCAGTTTATTCTGAAAATATCAACACGTGTATGAAAGTTTCGAAATGATAGCACTTTTCCTTTATACTAGCACAAAAATATTTGAAAACTTTAACAATAACTGACCCATGGAATTTATTTGACTGTATCATTCCCTATGTTTCTCTTATTCCTATCGAATTTTTATTTAAATTCTTTTTCAAAACTATTTTCGAAATCCACAGGCATATCTTGGAGCTGTTTTCTTTAAAAGTGTACTCAAAAATAGCTCATTTACATACAAGTAGGTAACGTTAAGACAATTCATGTCCAAAGGGAAACTACAGTGTAGTCCTAAAGATGATGCAATACGACATGGTAGGAAGTGGCGGAATCCTTAAACAACAGGAAGCAATCTATTTGCACCAATAGTGAACGAGGGGAAGAGACAGTTTCACCCGATGCCATTGTCATACCCCCAGTGATTTAGTTACACGGGGATCCAGTTACCCGAGGGTATTGGTCATAATGACTCCGAAAGCGGTTCCTCGTCCAATATGGCAATCAATCCCTGTAGGGACCAGACAACTCAAACACTGAACTTTCCATTGATACGACTCAAAATATGAAATTGATTTGCTGCTATGTAACGGTACGTTTGCTAATAAAAGTACGTTTCTTTATTCTTTGAAAAACACGAAAGAACTAGAAACAGAAATATATTTATATTAATAATTATTTCTTATTTAAATTACTTGAAATGTTGATTCCTAATTAATCATTTTATATGGGATTGTGTACTTGGTCTGATGAAAAATATTCAATTTTTCAAGAAGCATAAAAAATTGAGTAAAGGAAATTAAAAAAAAAAAAAACGTTTGCATATTCAGGAATAAATACATTTAAAATATTTATGTAGATAACTAAAATTATCAGACTTTTCATTCCTTTTATTTCCATTCTCTCTTGCAAAAATTCCGCCAGTCATTTTTTTTTTTTCAACAATGATGTCAATAGCAAATAAACCAATTCGATTCTTGCTATACCTCTTTAAAGAATAGCCGGCTACTGAAATCTAAGCTTATTCCCGATCAAGTAGAATTTTTAAAAAATTAAATTAATGAGAACAGCCCGGATCTTATTAGACCTGAATGTCCAGCTACTATATTTTTCATAAAATGTCAGACATTTCTTGTATCCCTGTTTTTTACATCACTTGCGATTGTAATTCAGTTTATTTGATCAAAATACCACGTATTTTGAGTGATTTTTTTAATTAACAAAATAATAGCTATAGTTTTCTTGATAACCCGAATTGGAAACTTATAATAATTTCATATTCGGAAAATACAAGAATAATTTCATTATTTTTTTCCATCATTCACAAATTAACTGTTGGGTCTTTATTCTGCAAAATGAAAACAAAAATGTTAATGCCATCTCTCGTGCAAGGAAATTTCATTTTGTAACTTAATTATCAAGAAATTTATACTTTATTCTCTCTTTTTGAAGTCAGTGTTATAAGTCAATATGTAAAATATATATTTTCTAGAATGTAAGCTGTATTGATATGAGAGCAATTTTTCCCCGTTTTTCTCTTTCATATAAATCTCAAATACAATAAATGATATTAATTATCACATCATCCAAATATTGTATTTCGATTGTAATCTCAAAAACATCTCTGTTAGGCTGAAAATTGTATTAGATCTCACTTATAGACCTAGTGACAAAGTTCGTACATGAGGCAGAGTTCGTAAAATTGCACTCAACCACCATGAACTTGAGCCGGCCGAATTTAAATTATTGAACATAAATATGACCGCAATCTTTCTAGCAGCTCAATTCAAATCGTCTGCTAAATTGGAACTTTTTATTAGATTATAATATGGAATATCAAATAAAGTTAAAATATTATTGCTATGATACGTTTGACATGGTGGACTTCTACAGGTTGATTATCAAAAATCTAGAATTTCTCCACTTACATATCTTAATTTCTTGTTAAGTTCGGAGTTAAATTTATTGTTCCCTTAACGAATGATTATACAATCCCTATTTTATGGAATTCTTTGTTCATCAAATTCTTCCACATTATTTATATAATATCTAATTTTTGGTTTATATCCAATTTTTATATTTTAGATATTTACATATTATAAAAATAATAATTAGGAAAAATTTTAAAGGTGCAAATAACTATGCAAACCTAAACAAAACGCATCACTCTTTGTGTTTTATCACATCTAAAACAAAAATTAATTAAATTGGCATTGTTATCAATTTATTAAACTTTCAAGAATATGAAAAAAAAAATATTTTAACTCCCAAAATCATTTAAGAGATATAAAATATTTTAAATGCACGCAAAGAAATTTCAAAAATTTTACGAACAAAAAAATATAACACATAAGAATGAAATTAAAGTCTTGTAAAGGGTAGTACCTGTCAATTACCTAAATAATTAAATAATTCTTGGAAAAATCTCTTTCTTTAAACAAAGCTTACCTTCGCTTCAGCATTTATCACAAACCACAAGAAAAGAAATCCCAGAATTTTTTTTTTCCACCGAGTGAGTTCTCAAAGTTAATTTATAAATTTAACGACACTAAGTAAAGTAGTGAAAGAAAAACGGAGCAAAAAAAAATTCGAAACTCTGCGCTCTGGAATAAGTTACTCATTTTGAATTCTTTGTTTCTTTCCACGTAACTTTGAACTACAACCACTTAATTAATGTTCTCCTGTATCTTAACAGTTCAAAAAACTTAGCGAGCTGACAAGTTTTATTTTAAAAAAAAGAATAAGAAGAATCCGTGCTTGTTTTAAATCAGCAAGGAAAATGAATAAGATGGTGATAATTTGATTTAAATCTTAAAAACTGGAATGTGGGCTTATTTTTGTTTTGTTTTGTTTTTGTTTGATGTTTATCCGTGTGTTGTTCCTTAACTAACGCTGAATAATACTTGGACAAGAATTTAACTAAAAATGAAAGAAATTTGAATGGAATTTTCTTGTTCCCATGTTTAGTTTTAGAAGTCTGTGATTAATGGTTACAAAAAACTTAGAAAAACATTATTATTCCTTACACTTGGACTGGTATAAATATACAACAAATAAAAAGAGTTATTTCTGTTTTACTTTTAACTACGTTATTCAAATGCAATTCATATATTGTCTCATGCCAAATAAATGACAGCTGTAAGCAAAAAAAAAAACAAAAAAAAAATGTTGCCATCAATTTAAACTTTTGAATTCGTAAAAAAATACATCTTGAACAGTTTCATACTTTAATTTTTAACTATTCATTAAAAATTATTATTATTTTTAAATTATTAAAATAACTTTTTGGTTGATTTGATTTTAATTTTTTTAAAGAATGATTTTAGAGATTATTACATTTTTATAATAGAATTGCTTTACGATTGCAATTAAAAATTTTGTTACTTATTTAACCGTCAAACAATTTTGTTAATTCAAAAGACGTCACCAAATGTTGCAATATATAACCAAAAGTGGAAGCTGTTTCCACGCATGTTCACAGCATTAAGGGACATTTTTTTTTTATTTGACGTTGTATTTTCGTTTGGCGAAATTAGTTGACAGTATAATACGAAAGAACGAAATTTTAATGTACAATTATTATACTGTATCGTTATTTCATATAAGTAATAAGTTTTGCTTCCATAACTTGCTTTTACAAAGGGGATATACTTAAGTAACTAGGTAATAAACTAACTACTCTAAATAGCCGTCGAGCCGCAAATCCTCTCGTGTGGTTGGTGGAAGTGGAAGAGAGGTGGGAGGCTCCTGGCCACCCCCAGGGTTTTCTCCCTCTAAATTGGGGTGAAACCGAGCAAAATTATACTGTCACCTGCATGGTGCTCAAAGCTAAGGCTAACGGCAGGCGTAAAAATTTTTAGCCCTTAGCCGCGATGAATTTCGTGGGCCTCGATCTGACTTCGTCAGGCAGGTGGTATTAGTCACAACAACATCACGTCACACGATTATTAAAGATATGAACTTATGATTAAATAAAAATAAATAATTACATTAGTAGAACGTAAAACAGATTAAAAAGCTGGGTAGTTTTCACAACGTACATAATAATTATGTTTACATATAATAAATTTTCAATTTTTATGAAATTTTTGGAATTGAATGGAATAGTAATTATAAATATTAATTCATGTTAATTGGAAGGAAACTCTGCCATTAGACGCGGTGAATTTGAATTTAGAAACGTATTCAACTTTCGTTGTTCATTAATTAATCTAAGAAAAAAATGAATTTCTCTCTAGAATCAATAAAATCATTTTTATACACTTCAAATTAGCACGTCAGATTTATTGATAATGATGTGCCAAACTTTAAAAAAAATTACTATTTTTATCACATTAGTTTCATTTTTTCCCCATTTTCAACCTTTACAATATTTTGTTTATCTTTGATGCAAATTGAATGAAAATGTTTTACAAATGATGCTCTCATGAAAATTACCTGTGCCATGCAAATGTAACAGCTAGTTTCGTAAAAATGATGCAGAAATATATGCATTAATACATAATATTAAACTGGAGAGAATTCAAGTTTTTAAATTTTTCTTCATTAAGAACCAAGAAGGAAATCAATTTAATTTTTCTCATTTTCATTATTTAACAATGTATCATAAAAAATATTAATGAAAGGTTATTGTGCCCAAAGCCCAAAAAGTGATTCTGAGCACAAAATCTTCCTCGAAGAAATTGGTATATAAATACTGGTAAAACTCTTTACATAAAAACATAATTGTTAAGTTTATATATTATGTAAGAATTTAATAATGGTGTTTGTTTAGTCAGCTTTGAACTTCAGCATGGTTTTCCAAATAGTTTAAACAACATATAAGTTATTTATATCTAAAGTAAACAGGATTTGTTACTCTGCATCTTGTTCGCTTCTTTTATCATTGTCGAAGAATCTATAAGTTGCTATTTTTTATTCGCATTATGCATTGCTATATTTGAAAAGAAGAAAATACTGTGGGCAGCTTGTGAAAATATTTCTTATATTGATGTATGCCATGGGAGAAAAATCAAAACAAAAATTTCGAATCAAATTTTACAATGATGCACAATAATTTTTTTATATAACTAACTTAACGTTATGACTAGATAAATATTTGTCTGTTTACTTAAATCGATTTTTATCAAGGATATCTCTAAATTAAGGTATCCGACAACGTTCGGAACTATGATTTTAAAATAGCGCATAAATGGATAATTTACATGATATTTAGTGTCACTTAGATTAGAATACATGTTCACATTTCAAAATGTTCACCTTTTATAAAAAAAATGCTTCTAAAATAATATTTCGTATGCGCGCTTATATATAAAGTAAATACTAATCCAGAGAGTCTGAACTAGGATTTTTGAAAAATTCACATTATTTTCAGAGTTACCACCAATTGAAATAATGATCAGCGTTTTTTTTTCTTAAAATTGCTCCCTATTGTTGGCATAAGATATGGATAAACCCACTTCTAAGTTATATGTTTCAAAAATTTTAGTTGAGCCTTTGTACGGAGATCTTAGCTATGTGCAGGCAAAATATTATTAGAATAGAAGCATTTTTCACAAAAGGAGAATATTTTGAAAATGGGTCATTCCATGTTCATTTTTTGTCAAAATATTGTACTTAAATAATTTTTTTATTGTAATAATATTCTTAAAACAATTTTATATGCATTTTCTAATCTAAGTGACACTAAATATCATAAATATTATCCATTTATACGCTTTTGCAAAACTACGGCTCCGAACGTAGTCGGATACCTTAATAACATTGAAAAGTAAAAATATCAAGAAATTATCTCAAGTATTTTTTCAAAAACTCATAAGCCTATTTCTAAACATATGCAAAAAGAAAAAAAAAAGTTTATTTCATCAGCGACTTTTCAAAAGAAGTTTTACACATTAATCATAGTACTTATATAATTAAAAATATTATTTACAGAAAATTGACGCAGCAAAGTCTTGGTACATTCGAGGTTAAAGTAATTTCCCGTAAAACAAAATGTACGATTTAAAAAAAAGAAGAAAAGAACACCCTTCCAGTCGAAATGTTCCTTTCCCCCTCTGCCACAATTGAATTACATTTTAATATGGATGAGGGTCTTTTCCTAACAAATGGATTTTTTCTCCATTTCTCTCCATGTCAACATGCTCGCTGACAAACAATGTTTCATCTTGTATGTCACGACACATGACCTTATTGGGGCGTACAATCACAACACGCTGGGCTGGGGCACTCTTCTGACCAGCAGCCTCAGCTAGCCCCTGTACAATGACTCAGCGTCATGGACCGACAAAGATAAATGAATGGATATTTGACCTTTCAAGACGGGATTGAAAGGCTGTGTAGCGGAATAGGGGTTGGAGATTGATAGTTACGCCTTAGGGGTTGGCCTAGGGTGTACATTTATTTTTGTACCGCAGGGTGTGCTTTGTGGTAATATAATCCGCCTACCGTCTAATATAAGAATTGGCCTTCCTGTGTTTGGGACGTATCGGGAGCTATATTGTGAGAGAATATCTTTTATAATGCCTACTCGAGATACAACCTGGTATCGGGTGTTTTCAATTGAATGAAACTTTGTGTAGGGGTGGCTTTACTACAGCTGGGGTTTCTATGAGATGTTGGGAGCTGTGATCTTCTTGGGATTAAAATAAATGAAGAATGAGTGTTCATTGATAACTCAATTTATTGTGCAGTAAAATGACACGAGCTGCATTTTTCTGATCTCTGTGCATTTGTTCTCATTTGTCAATATTAGTTTCTTTTCGATTTTTTTTTCACGGTGATAATTGTATCGAATTTTTCTTGATGAGAATGATAATATTTTCAAACACATTTTTTTTAAAAATCTGAGCAAACACAAAAATTACACTAAAAGAGGTATCTTTTTACTAAAAATTTAAAAATGGCAGTAATGTTCTAATTCTTTTGAATGACTTTTTGTGACGTCAGTACTCATGTAGGAATTTACTTGTCATTTTGCGCTTGCGCATTTGTTTATTTGTGTGTCGATTGATCAAAAAAAGTCAAGGGAAGGAAGCAAATAAGGAATGAAAAATATGCGAAACCGCCATGTGAGTGGATATAAAATTGAAAGAAATATACTGAAGCGCAATTTAGTTATGTATTGAAATGTAATACAGAAAACAAGACGCAAAAAATTATGGAGTTGCAATTTTTGGAACGATAGAAAGAACATGAAACGAGGTTTCAGTGCAACACAAATTGGTTCAGGAAAATAATAATGAATATTGTTTTAAAATGATTCAAGATGTTGTGATGTCCCCACCCCTGGGGACACCCGTTCTACACTATCCACTCGACCTGTGTCTATGGGAAGGAACGAAGTTCTACTAAAGTCATTCATACTAAAATCTGTTTATTAAGATCTTAGCTTAAACACAATACAACAACAAGAATAATCTAAGGAGTATGATCAAGCACGAGAAGACGCAACACGTATTACCAATCGATAGCGCAACTAATCACTGAATCTAACTTTATAGTTAAATACTATCTCTATAGTAAATGCTTTATACTTAAAGTTTAATTCTTTAATCTTACCCCTATATCCTAGATAAACAGCTACGTTCCTTATAACTTCTGTTATTGCTTTAATCCGGCTATACTCCATTGGGCTCGGACCCACTTTTAGTTAATCTGCACCGGCACTGATAGGCTATTTTCCAGGATTAAAGTTCTTCTTCTAGACTATATCTCATATCACCTTACGACTACCTTTCTACTTAGCAAACACACCTAGCGACTCCACTTAGCGATCCCACGAATGCTAAACTTCCCACATATGATTCCTAATTTACGTATACAAGTTCTTCTTGAGTTGGTTGGAAAGAATTACCATTCTGGCCCCAAAGTAATCCCAAGAGGACAGTTAATTGAAATCGCGATGAAAGTCCCATCACAATGTTTAATATGGTTTTTGTGATCTTTCGACCAGCTATGACTGTAGCAAACCTATTTCCCATGAATGCGATGAGGACAGTGGCGCACACAAGGGGGGGGGGCTCCGGACCCCTCCCAAAGCCCTTGATTTTTTTTCCGATTGATTATAATCCAGCGATGTGCGTTAAATCTGTCGAGAGAGGAAATGTCCTCCCGTTGGTGTGGTGTGGTAGTTAGGAGAGGGGTGCCAGCTCAGATGTCGTCCACGTCACTTGACCATGGTTCAAAATTACGTGGTCCGTCGCCAAAAGCCCTCGTGTTGCTAAACAGTGCGATCTTAATATTCACTCACTCACTGACAAAAAACTAATGAAGAATAAAATTATTTTTTAAGTATTTTAAATTAAATAATACTAACAAATTATTTACAGGAAAGATACCGAGGCAAAAAAATATGTGAAAAGGTATCCCTGCTACTACGATTTTCAGAACTAGAAGAAAGCAATGAAATTAAAGAAATGTATAATGAGTTTAAAAAATTTGATTATAAATATTACTCAAATCATTTCAATTTCAAGTTTCATTGTGCTTATTGCTTTTTGAAATGTTCCAGTTTGAAAAAAAAACAATAATTGTATATTTTACATGTGAGCTTACAACTTTGATAAATTTCTTTTTGATTTATATTATTCATTCACTAAACTTTCTGAATTCTAAAAATTTTGGAAGCAGTTCAAAAATTGAATTACATATTCAAAAGTAAATAACACTAGGGATTGCATATAATTGTTCTGAACGAGATTCACGGGATCCCTTAGAATATTCAACAATGAAGGCTTTAAATATTAAAATTTCTAATAAATGTGTCTCGTCCTTTGCTTCTCTTCTTTCAATAAACTAGGAGCTGAATAGTGCTTCAAATTCTAAAAGTTTTAGATATGAATAATGGATAAATTTACGGAATATGTACGGAGATTGTTAATAAGTGAAAAAGAATATTTAGTCATAATTAATATTATTTCATTCATTTTAAAACTGCAAAAAAATATTGTGAAACCACAAAATAGAACACTTCACAAATATGTAAAAAACAAATGACTACCATTTTCTTAAAAAAATTATTTTCAAATTAAAATAAAATGCACTTTTTTTTTTAAAGTTATAGTTACCATTAATTTAAAATGCGTATTGAGTATTCAGCATTTTCAAGTGTTCTTTAAGGTATCCGACTACGTACGGAACCGTGATTTTGCAAAAGCGTGTAAATGGATAATGTTTATGATATTTAGTGCCATTTAGATCAGAATACATGTATAAAATTGTTATAAGGACATTATGACAAAAAAAATTATTTACATACAATATTTTAGCAAAAAATTAACTTAGAATAACTTTGTTCCAAATATTTTCCTTTTGTAAAAAATGCTTCTATTGTATTAATATTTTGCCTGTATTCAGCTCATACCTCTGTACAGAGGCTCAACTAGAATTTTTGAAACGCATAACTTGGAAGTCGGTTTATCCATGTTTTACGAAAACAGAAGGGAGACATTTTAAGAAAATACGCCGATAATTATTTAAAATGGTTGTAATTCTGAAAATAATGTGAATTTTCCAAAAAACATGGTTGAGCCTCTGTACAGAGGTCTGAGCTATATACAGGCAAAATATTAATACAATAGAAGCATTTTTTACAAAAGGAGAACATTTGGAAAAAAGGTTATTGTAACTTAATTTTTTGACAAGATATTATATTTAAATAATTTTTTTGTCATAATGTCCTTATAACAATTTTATACATGTATTCTAATCTAAGTGACACTAAATATCATGAAAATTATACATTTATGCGCTTTTTTAATATCATGGTTCCGAACGTAGTCGGATACCTTAACGAAATATATATTCGAGAAAATTTTTAATTTATATAAAACTTTTATAAGTGACATTTTAATATTTAAAGCAAAGTGGAAGTTTATTATTACTTGTATGTACCAACCAGTTTAAGAAAACCAGGACATCTCACACACATTCAAAAATTCAATTTTTCAATTTTAGTATTCAAAAATAGTACATATTTTTCTGAATCTAAAAATGTATAACACTTATATGTTCGTTGATAAAATAACTTTAAAATATGAAAAAATTAATTGACAAAAGGATAAACAAACGTTTACAAATGTTTAGTTTTTTCACTTTTTCTCCAAAGCATAATTTTTTGCTTTTAAGTACATTTTTAAAAAAACCTATTGCACTATTTGGTTCCAAATTTTTTATACTTCTATACAAGATATCTGTGTATATAGTGAACTTATTTTTTTAGTCGAAGTAGAACATAGTTTTTTAAAAAATAGTTTTATGCATACAAAAGAAGAAAGAAATATAAATTTTCAAAATTACAAAGTTTTATATTTTTTTTAAAAAACGTTATTTTAATATTTTATTAAAAAAAATAGGTTCACTGTATTTTGTGTGTTGTTTTATATATATGTAAAAAATATTTTATATATCCAAGAGATTCTTTTTTTAAAAAAAAAAGAAAGGTTCATATTCATAAGCTTGTATAATGAGATTTCAAAAATTACATCCATCTTAAATTAAACAGAAAGAAAAAAAAATTTTAAACTAAAAAATTATTTTTGTATTTCTACAGAATGATTAAAATATTTTTTATTAAGATCACAAAAAAAAAAAAAATAAAAAAAATCTTAGCTCTAATGGAAGTTTTTAAAGATATATGTCGCATAAACAGAGTCTTAATTTTTGACATTTTACATTTTCGAGCATTTCCTGGTAGCTTTAAGTTTTTCTGAAAGATGCCCGAATAAATCTTCTTTAAGAAGTAATGTTAATTTTACATATTCATTTGTCTTTCAAAATATTCTAAAAGTAAATGGCTGTTTTAAAAGCGAAAGTAACAGCTTGCTTCTAAATACTAAATAAACATCATCATGTTTTTATTTACCGATTATTTTTCACAAGCGAGTAGATGAAATATATTCCTTCCGAAGTAATAACGCGTCTAACGGGCGTCATTTCAAAGACATTTATTTGAAAAGCGATTATTAACGTTGGGGAAAAAAGCAATTTTCTCGATCCATGGAAAACTCTCTAATATACAAATTATTAATCAACACTGCTGTCAGAATCTCGGAAACTGATCCTACTGCGCGTGCGCCGAGTTTGCCATTTATCGCAGTTTTCAGAAATTGGAATATTAGAGTCAACTCTCTCTCTTGCGACGAAGTACGATGATTAATTACTGAAACGATATATTTATTATGAGATTTATGGTTTCCACATCACTCAAGATTAGGAAGTCCTTTGGAATTTGAAAAATTAATTTCTGAAAGTTTTCTTCGGAATGTTTTCTTTTTTTAAAAATAAGAGTAGCAGATGTAGTGGCATTGTTTTGGGGTATAACGAATAGAGCAATTTTAAAACGATTAAGTTTAATAATTTTAATAAGAATTCTATATATCTAAAACGATAAGTAACGATCAGTTATGTAGATGTACTTAAGAAGAATCATGTAGTAAAAAATATAGCATGAAATTGATAACAATTGAAAAGGAAGTATATAGTCATCTTATTATTTTACTTAAATCTTTATCTTATTTAAATCTCTATAGTTTAATATACATAAATCTCCCACTCAATTAAAAAAATTCAGTCAACCCCCTAATTATACTAACTTTCTATCCAATTGTTTACGAATATTTGTTTATTTAACATAACTTACAGCCTACCAATCGTATGCAATACAAATTTAATTTAAATCAATACTTATTTCCAGAAATATTCAGGGAAAATCATTAGAGCAGCATAGTTAAAATAATTTTAAGCAAACAATAAGGGAGAAACTTTTACATTATATCCAGTTCTAACCTTTAAATAAATTTTCTTTTAGATACTTTTCACTTTGAAATCCTTATTATGTTATTTAATTTTCAGTACAATGTAAGGCAGTTTTGAATTAATGTCGTTGTTGTTTTTAAAAAATAACACAAATTACTCATCATATTTTTCCGTTTTCTATCAAGAAATGAAGAAAGAGTGTAAAGAAAGAAAGCTGCTGTTATGTGATCAATTAACAGAATAAAATCAGGAATCATGATTTATTTTTCGATTATTTAATGCGGTATTTTGTGAAGGTAGCTAGATTAAGTTTTATATGTAAAATGAGCTTCATGATATATAACATATAAATATTTGAAACAAATATGCATATTATATTTATTTAATAAGTAACAGAATTTAATAGTTTACACAATTTTCAAAATTAATAATCCTATTTGAATATGCTTAGTAGTAAAAATTGAATTTGAAAACGAGTTGCAATGGATTGGTGTAATCATCTTTGAAAAAAGCTTAAGAGAATTTTTCATGTATTTTAACCAACTTGAGTTATCCGACTACGTTCGGAACCATGATTTTAAAATAGCGCATAAATGGATAATTTTCATGATATTTAGTGTCACTTAGATTACAATACATGTATAAAATTGTTTTAAGGACATTATGATAAAAAAAATTACTTAAAAACAATATTTTGGCAAAAAATTAACTTAGAATAACCTTTTTTTCAAAACGTTCTCCTTTTATGAAAAATGCTTCTTTAACAATAATATTGTGTGTGTGTGTGCTTACATAAAGTAAAGACTTCTCCAGAGAGTTTGAACTAGGAATTTTGAAAAATTCACATTATTTTCATATTTACCATCAATTGAAATAGTTATCGGCGTTTATTTCTCTTAAAATTTTTCCCCTCTATTGTCGTAAAATATGGGTAAATCCACTTCTAAGTTATATATTTCAAAAATTCTAGTTCAGCCTTTGTACAGAGGTCTAAGCTATATACAGGCAAAATATTATTGTAATAGAAGCATTTTTCACAAAAGGAGAATATTTTGAAAGTTGGTCCTTCTATGTTAATTTTTTGTCAAAATGTTGTACTTTAATAATTTTTTATTGTAATACTATTCTTAAAACAATTTTATATACGTTTTCTAATCTAAGTGACACTATAGATATATAAATATTATCCGTTTAAATACGCTTTTGCAAAATCATGGCTCCGAACGTAGTCGGATTCCTTAACATAAGTGAGGAATTACTTTTAAACCACATAGTTCGTGAAGGAATCAGAATTTCGTGAAACATGAAATTTGGTTAATTTATGGCAAAAATATAAGTTAAAAAGAAAAATTTAGTACATATAACGAGAAAATCTTTTTAGTAGTTAATTCATTCATTACCATCATATAATTTTTTAAAAAAATTATTTATAAATATTAACATAAATACATTTTGAAGTAATTTTTCAATAGGGTTTCAGCTTATTTGAATTAACGCAAAATACAAATTAAATGTACTAAAGTGTGTTGTAAGATCCATCTAGTGATTATTTGAGCCATATGAAGATAATTTTAAATTGCACATTCTTTTTAATTTATGCTAATTCTAACCACCGAAATAAGACACAGTGTATGTATACACTAAAGTGGATCGAAAAAAATTATTTCTCTGTATAGAGAGATGTACTCTTGAATATAGTTGAAAGGAAAAGTAAAATTAAAAATTATTTTTATGTTAAGTACTGCCACGAGGGGAATAAAATTTAGGTATTTGAGCATTTTTTTTTCAATTCCTACTATTAGTTCACACTCTTTATATATTTAGTTATCTTGGTGGAATTTTCAATAGTTAATAAAATACATTTTAAAAAGCTCCATTGAGCTGCAATTTTATGTACATGATTATTTTGGATGACAATACAATAATTTAATTATAATTAATAAAAATTAATTGATTAAAATTAATTATTTAAAGAATTACAAATACAGCCACGTTGGCATCATTTTTGGCGCCTTGTGTCAAAACTTGAAAAGGTTTTTTTCTCGCGTTTCAATGCATTCAGTTGAACTGAAATTTTATATACACGATTGTTTTCGATGACAATACGATACTTTAATTATAATTAATAAAAATTAATGACCAATTAATGTTGTGATTCTGTCCTATGTATGTTTTTGTTGATCTCAGTAGGAACTGACTTAATTTTTTTTATGTATATTACTTGTTATTGGAAATAGTCAAAGTAATTTTTTTAAAAGAAAAATGGCATTTTAATACTTTTAACATTCATTTCGATGAAAAGACACCTACCAAATACATTGCTGGCCACCGTAAATGCAACTCCAAGAAAGAGAAGGGATAGCTCAACAAAATTTATCTTGTTGATAACATGTTGACCAAGTATCAAATGATTAAATTTATAGACTTCTGTGAAGTGTGGCTCTTGCCAGAATCAGTAGCCAGAGTAGCCGCCATTGTTAGAGATCACCGCTGCCACACTCCTCGGCATTGATTCAAAGAGACTTTGAATGTGTTCTTAGGGTACAGCAGACCAAGCAGCTTCGACACGTCGCCAAAGTTGATCTGGTGTGGCAGCTGAGGGTAATTTGGGTCAATCGTTGAGCAACGACGGACCACATGTTTTCTATCGGCGAAAGATCCGGAGAGCGAGCCAGCCAGGGAAGCAATTCAATCTGGTGATTGACATAGAACCTTTGGACAATACGTACCACATGTGGTCACGCATTATCCTGTTGAAATATGGCTGTGGCCAAGACCTGAAGGTAAGGAAGGACAACTGGCTCCAACACCTCGGAGATGTAGCGCTGGCTGTTTAAAGTACCGGCAATGCGTACTAGAGGAGTGCGAAAGTGATATCCAATATCGCCCCATACTATAATACCCGGTGCAGAACCAGTGTGGTGGTGCATAACGCAGCTGTTCAGCATCCTTTCTCCACGGTGTCTCCAGACTCTAATCCGACCATCGTGGTGTTGCAGACAGATGCGTGACTCGTTAGTAAAGACAACTACATTCCATTCTGCCACCCACATCCTTCTTTCATCGCACCATTGGCGGTGGAGACTTCTGTGGTTCTGCGTCAAGGGTAAATCAAGCAATGGGCGTCTTGCGGGCAGACAATTCTGCTGTAAACGGCGTCGAATGGTACGCGCAGACACTGAATGATGCGTTACAGACGCAATGTGTTGTGCTATGGTTCGTGATGTGACTGAGCGATCCGTCACTGCCATGCACATAATTTGCCTTTCCTCACGTGAAGTGGTTCACTGAGGTGGATGCGATCGACCTCGCCGGTCCGTTGTACCATCCTGCATCCAACGTTACAGTTGTTTGGTTTCGTCCAACACGACTACCGATTTCCCTGAAAGATAATCCACAATCTTGGTAGGCCACTATCCTTCCTCTGTCGAACTCGGATACTTGATCAAAAGCTGATCGCTGTTTTCAACGAGACATAACTGATCGTTTTTTGAAAAAATCACAAGGAAAACACAATTGCCGAACTTGAAATCGTCTAAATCTCCAATCCTTAAATGGCGCTTTGAGGTGGCGCCACAGGAGCGCGTTATGTGTGTCTGAGCTGAAATTCTAATCATTTGCATATCTCACCTCCGCTAATGCATGTTGTAAATTTCATGTTATTTGCATGCTTCCTTCAGGGTGTTGCATTTACAGTGGCCAGCAGTGTATTATAATAAGGAAGAAAAAAAGAAGAAAAAAACACCAAGTACATCAAATAGTTTTTTTTAAATAATTTTTTTAAAAACCAACGGTGCACGATAAAGTGGAAGAAGGAAGAAAAAGCTTGAATCGGACTGAATTAACGGTGGGGGAAGAGAGAGCTAGGGTTATTACATGTAGCAATGTGTGCATTGTACCACTCACTTATCAGAAGCCATCCCCTTTGTCTATTTATATTGTAGAAAAATAATTTTATTTTGAGTCTAAAATCATCTTACCAACATTTAATGATTCAATTTTTCCTAAAATTCAGCCCATTTGAGGCATTATTATAAATTTTGAAATTAATATTTTTAATTATTTTTTTTTACCTAAATCTCCATACCATAGAACTGGGATGGCAAACCAGTGGCATGCGTGCCATTGATGACACGCGACTCAATAATTTTGGCACGCCAGTGATCAAAATGGTTTGCATGTCATTTCAAAGTTCACTATGAAATATTACAAACAAACATGAGTGATTGGCTCGAAGGGAGCACACACTCGTTTTTTATTGCCTTGCCTTACTTACGTCGTAGACTGCAATAGCTTAAGATGTTGTCTCTGCTTACTACAGATAAGTCAATTTCATTGACACATCTGTATTTTGAAGTCTATCTTTGTTGCATTTACGATTTTTAACTGTTATTTAACATGGCTAGTTCAGCAAAAGAACAAAATGTGCAGGACAGCAAGTTTAATACAGAGAATTTCAAATTTGGTTGGACCGAGAAAGATTGCATGATTACTAAAGGCGACAAAGCGGCGTGTGTGTTATGTTCTGAAATAGTGGTATGCAGAACATCGTCTGTAAAACGGCATTTTGAAACAAATCTTAAACCCTCTTGTCAAAAAAGTGAACCACAACAAAAATAATTGGTTGGAAACCGTTCGGCAGGTGACTCAAATTCAGCATGTATTCTACAAAAGGTAACATCTTACAATCCTAATATAAATTATTTATCTTCTCCAATCTGCAACAAAAATATTTTTTCGTATTAAGTAGAATTTTGAGTTGTTAGTATTTAGTTTTATTATTTTCCCAATAATCACAAGTGAAAATTATTTGACGGCACGTCTATACCTCATTAAACACTTCTTTAGAAAAAAATGGCACGTTGGTCCATAAGGGTTCGCCATCCCTGCCATAGAACATCTTTTCCGCATAGGTAAGTTCTGATTAATACTAAATTTTTTCACCATGTAATCACTATCCATCCTAATATACACATTGAATTCCAAATATATGCTGCCTGATGCATTAAATGAAGAGTATGCTTTAATACATATATCCATAGTCTTTTTTATATCTAAATATTTAAGTCAAAAAATAGGGTACCGATAACGTTTTGGAAATATTGATATTAATCGAGAGGAAACAGCTTTAAAAGTTCCGATAACTTATTAAAGATCAGAAATAATCAATAGATCGATAAGTAATCAAGTATCATTTTTCTTATTTCTGGATAATATTTCGTAGCTGTTATTTCCGAAAATATAATACATTTCAGAAGTTCATCGTATACAAGTATTCATGTTCCAATATTTTTATAAAAAGTTAATGAGTATAGTTACTCATCCAATCATATTCTCATCTTGTAATCAACGACCCAACATGCCACAAAAAGTTACGACACAATATGTCCCTTCATTCCTCAAGAATTCTTAAAAATTCTAAGCATATGCGAAGAGTTCCAGAAGACAGAAACATCGACATCATCCAATTAGTTACTCCTTTTTTTTCATCTTTCTAGCCTGCACAGCAAAAGCCCAACGCAATACGACGCGCAAAAGGGCAAAAATGAAACATGGCGGCAAAAAGCCATTTTCGTCGAGCGACAAAACCCACAAAACGATGGCGATGATTCGATTACGAAAACCGAAGGCCCTTAGGCGAATATATATGCTCGGTAATATTTTCTACAAAACTCTTCGTTCCCTGTCCCCACGCACACCTCTGGGCCAGCTAATTAAATTCTCGGGCACCAAATATAATTAGGTAGCGCTTCGTTAGTCGGGATATATCGTTCACAGCTATTAGATCTCGTGGTCTTCTCGCATTACAGCACGATTAAAACGAAGTCTTTCGTTAGATTGTGTCTGCTTGTTCTCCCAGAATGGTAAAAGGGGAACCCTCTCTGAAAAAGAAGGCGAGAGTTCTGTATGAAGCTGGTGGAATTAATTTTCAACGTCTGTCTGAAGTGAAGTGGTGGCTTGGAAATGAGATGCCAAAGAACAACATGAGATAATTGGCAGGTGATCGCACTAATTCCCGGAAAAATATTGATGCTTGGAAGTTTTCATGTTTGTTGTAATTGGGTTGAAGGGTTTGGCAACTCGTATGGGTTTTGCTGGCTGAATTTAATTAGGCGTGACGTATGGTGCTGAATTATTGTCTTCGGGTGTTTGGTTTTAAGGAGCAGATATTTCAATTTAAATGACTTCTGGTAATGGTTTCATAAGAAAAAGGATGCTTATTGATGTATTACGCTTAGGTAGCATCTTTATGGGAAAATATTACTTCATTTTTGACTCCATAAATAAAGATTTAGTGCTCATTTACTTTTATCGTTAACTTAAAAGTATTTTTAAGACAAAAATGCAATTTAACGTAACTATGATAAATGGATTTTTATATAAAATACTTGGAAATATAATGTTAATAAAAACTCTTTGAGCCAGAAAAGCATTATAATGTAATAGTTTGCTGAAGTCGATTTTATTAGCAACGATAGGTTAATTATTATTTATTTTATAATAGGCATAAAGAGTTATATTGTTTGTTTCAGATATTAGAGTGAACCATATATTTATTTCAGAAAAGACATTTAAAAAAAGTTTGTGCTTGTGAATATTTAAAAATAAGTCATTCAAATTCGTTGTATATTTCTTAACGTTTTGATTAAAATTTCAGTACGATAAAAATAGCTAACTCTCGACAAGCTTTTCTTCTCTCATCCGAAACATAATTTTCCTTAAAAAATTATATCAAAAGCTTTTGCTTTAGTCACCAATAAAAGATCTGATCTCAGTTCACGAAAAATCTCGGTTAGGGACAAATCTATTTCTAATACATAAAATTCCATATTGCATAGTATAGCAAGATTCAAAAGCTGGAAATGTTGATAGCTTTTCCATCGTCATTAAAAGGGAAAGATATTAACTAATTATTTAGAGAGCCACAGGACTATCTTCTTTTTATAGAAGGAATAGTTTCTTAAGTAATATTTAACTAATGTTTATTGATGATAGCTTTCCATACGATGTATTCAATTAAGTATCTCTACAAAATATGATATAATTTATTTTTCAAACGATGCATTCTCTATTTAGCAAATATAATTTGAAATAAAAAACAAATGGGATAAATAATAATTTGCTAAGAAATTGGGCTCGCTTTAAACATTAATCGTAAAAAGGGAGGAAGATGACTGAAAAAAAGAGATATCATGTGCTTTTCTTACATTTCCAAGAATTTTACTTTACTGTATATTTATAAAATGAAAAAAAAAAATTATTGCAGTTTTGTATGATATTTATTTAAAAATAAAATTAGGCTTATACGTAATTATATGAATTAATTTAAATTTGTGAAAGATCCCTTTATGTTTTAAATCGTATGTGTATCTTTCACATGAGGAAATGCTTTTCTCTATGCTAGATTAGAATTATTTTAATTAATTTCAAAAATGATTGAGTAGGGATTAGGTTGAAACAGGTATCGCTAGACAATGCTGAAAATTGGTCTAAGAAATATGAGTCTTAATTCGTCGCATGTTAATCTCTGTATGCATCCCAAAACATTTAGAAGATGAGACTCCGACAAAAAAAGGCTTAAGAAATGTATAAAAAACGTGATTAAAAACCAGGTTCCTTGCTGCGCAGTAGCATTTAAAGATGCAAATCCCATCCCGAAAGTGTTTATAATGGGTTTATGGGATCCCAACTAACGCTGTTTTTTAATATACACAAAGCAGAAAACAGCAATCTTATTTGAATATGTAAATGCCCTTTGTAAGCATCAAAAAGCAAGGATAACGGGAAAAAAATAAGCTAGCTACTTCCCTTTTTAATATTTGTTCGAAACAACAATAACTTCTTGATTTCACACATACTTCGCTTTATCAGTCAGAAATCCTTTATTCCTTAGATGAAAATATTTTGAATACTTTTTATCTATTCATAGTGACATGAAACATTTGAAATATATTCAATAGATTTGCATTTATGTACTTAATGTAGCATTTCATTTCTACACATCAACACAAAAGACTTTCTGATAAAATAAATATAAAATCCTTTTACTGAAAAGCAATTTTTATTTACTTGACGTAAATGGTGAATCAATGTTGTGAATTTAAATCAAAAATTAAATCTCATCCACGCAATCTGCAAAAATCAATTTAGCTTCCACAAATATTTCAAAAAAAGAAAGAAATATAAAAAAATTTTAGCATTTTTTTTAAAAAAAATTGTAATTGAAATTGTGTTACTTAGATTCATTTTCAATAAGCAAACTTAGTACTGAAAGTTGTTCATAACTTTGAAGAATATCTATCAGTAACACATTTTCAAATTTCTTTCTGATAGATTTTAAGATTCGAAAATAAAATGAATTATTCAAAGATTGTGAAGTTCTCACAAATTTAATTTTAAATATACTGATATTATTAATATAAAGCCTAAACTTCAGATCAGCGATCAATCCAAATAACTTAAATTTTTTTGTTGTACTTGAAGAAAATTTATATATTCGTTACAAAAATGATAAGTTATATAAACTATATATCAATGGAAAAATGTTTTCTTAAAATATTAATTACTTTTTGCTTTCGTCTTATATCATCAACAAAGTCCTCAAATAAAAAGACATCACCAAATACCATGATATATAGATAATAATGGAAAACGGTCTCATGCACTTACAAATAGAATAATCTTACTCTAGTATGTGGTAACGCCTTTTAATTTAGTGAAATCGGTTGATGGTGTAATACGCGCGCGCGTAAGCACCCATTATACTTACTGTATTTGTATTTGATTAATATATAGATAGTGATAAAGCTCACTGAACTGAAAAAAAACACTAAATTATTTAAATGTAAGTATAATTTTCTGTTAAAATAATAAGAAACAAATAGCGAAATCAATTTCTGACATTAATAATCAGGATTTTAGTCTTTCTTAAATTTTCATCTCATTTCAATTTTCAACACATTAGTAATAAAATATTTGTCTAAAATACATGTACAGTATTTTTGCTACTATTGTAAAGAGTTATAATAAAATAAATATTTATATCTTAAAATGTGAATTTTGATACAGTTTGTATATTAAGTGTAGTTTGTAAATATATTTTGTATTCCACATTTTTTTCTGGTTATTATATACGCAAAACTACTTTAGAACAGTGTATGCATTTTTATATAGTAATAAAACATAATTTTATTGTAAACCATTAGTTCTGTATTTTAGCTTACTTTAACTAAACTAAATTCGTGTGAAACATATAAATAAAACACATACTAAAATATATTACCACATACATCTTAAAGTATGCTTTTCCGTTTCTATTCCTTTTTCTTTCACTTACCTTCAGAAAAAGATGACAAAAAGAAAAAAGTCATCTCACATTAATTTTGAAATTTGATTATCTAAAAATAATTATTATATATAAGCTTTAGCTAATACTTTAAGGTATCCGACTACGTTCGGAACCATGATTTTAAAAAAGCGCATAAATGGATAATTTTCATGATATTTAGTGTCACTTGGATTAGAATACATGTATACAATTGTTTTAAGGACATTATGACAAAAAAAATTTAAATACAATGTTTTGGCAAAAAATTAACTTAGAATAATCTTTTTTCCAAATGTTCTCCATTTGTAAAAAATGCTTCTATTGAATTAATATTTTGCCTGTATATAGCTCAGACCTCTGTACAGAGGCTCAACTATGAGTTTTGAAAAATTCACATTATTTTCAGAGTTACAACCATTTGAAATAATTATCGGCATATTTTCTTAAAATTTCTCCCTTCTGTTTTCGTAAAACATGGATAAACCAACTTCCGAGTTATGCATTTCAAACATTCTTACAGCTATATACAACTATATATAAATATTAATACAATAGAAGCATTTTTTACAAAAGGAGAACATTTGGAGAAAAGGTTATTCTAAGTTAATTTTTTGCCAAAATATTGTATTTAAATAATTTTTTTTGTCATAATGTCCTTAAAACGATTGTATGCATGTATTCTAATCTAAGTGACACTAAATATCATAAATATTATCCATTTACGCGCTTTTTCAAAACCACGGTTCCGAACGTAGTCGGATACCTTAAACTAAAAAAAACTATTTCAGTTTGTAATATTAATCATGTAGCGCTTTTGCTTCTATTCTGGCATTTCTAATTCTTAAAATGTATCACTATCCATCAAAAAAAAATTCAATTTTAATTGTTTATAAAACAAATATAAGTGTTCCAGAAAAGATAATGGCTAGTGTCCTTTCTGCCAAACTTTTGCTAACATATGCAAATTAGGTACTTTTCTTTTTCTATAAATATCCTTGTTATTCTCTGACCGCATTGTAATGTAACTAAACTCACGATCGAGCCTTACAAACCAATAAAATAGCTAATTGTACTTTACTTAATGAGTCATCTAACACCTACTTTTAAACCATTTCCTGCCTTTTTACTAGAACATGATATTATTTATTCATTTAGAACCACGACTAGCCTTGTTCAACTACAAAACAGCGAACAATAATTGATTTAATTAGACATGAAACACCTACTTAAAACAATAAAATTATTTTTCCCAAACAAGGTAAACGAATATTTCTACTTCAAGATCATGCAAAACAATACCTTCATATTTTTTTTTTAAAAAAATTAGACCGAGACCACTTCTCACGATACCGACCCCGGATTCACGATATCCATAAAACCTCTGTTAAAACCGATCCACCTCTGCCTTTACAAAAATCGTGACCCGCTACCAGTAGTTAACATGATAAAAGGAACTAGGTATTAATCACGATTTCCTCCGTGGTCCACCGCAGTAAGCTTGAGCAAGTGTCTGCGCTAATTTGCCAAGTAATTAGATTTTCCTAAAGACTGGACACTTGAAAGACAAGGAAGGGTTTGAGGGAAAAGGCGGGTAAGTTTTTGATTGTTTTTTAAAGGTGATTTTCAGCTAAGTTTTTCGCCTGTTTAATCGTGATGTGATCTTTGGATGAAAAGGGGAAGTTAGCTGATGACTGGTGTAACGAGTTTTGGTTATGTTTTATTTTTAATTTTTTCCTTTACTTTCAGCAGGAATGTTTTGTTTATTTTGGAGTGGAAAAAAGAGTTCTGCTGAGTTTGATAAGAATTTGAAGGTTTAATTAAAAGTATTCTTAATTAGAGAATTGGAGAGCTGAACATCACAAAAACTATACTTATAGATAAATTTTCAATCCCTTAATGTTATCTTATGAGTAATTAAGTAAAACAAATCCCAGAAAATAAATCAGTTCCTATATACACACTCTCAACATAAAAAAATAAGAAATATTTTATTACATAAGCTCAAACTTTTGAAATTATTGTTTGTCTTACATTTGAGAACATACTTAAAACTCTTTTTTACGTTATTATGCATTTTTTTTTATATGAAACAGCAAGCTTTAAAAAAGGTATAAAATGTTTCGAAAAAAAACTGAAAATTTACTATAAAAGGGAAATTTAAATAAAATTATGAGATAAATAAAAAATTTAATTTCAGAAGATTTTTTTCTAGATTATTTATGCTATTCGAAGTTTCCTCTTTGCCTGAGAAACCAATTCAAGTCTTAAGTTTATATCTAAAAACACCAAGTTGAGCATATATAAAACTTTAACTAGGCCTATTGCTTTGTATGTAAGTGAATGTTGGACCCTCAGTAAAGCAGAGGAAGAAAAATTTTAAGCAGTCTTTAGACATATTCAACAGAACAATGAGTGGAGAATTCTTTACAATCATGAAATTTATAGGAAATGCGGCAAAGATGGTGGTACTGACATTGTGAGAACTATAAAGGCATCACGTATTAGGTGGATGGGCCCTCTGTACAGATATGCTGATGCTTTAAGTAACAGAAAAGTAACTTTTTCGAAAACTGAAAGGACCAGACGTAGAGGGAGACCACCCACACAATGTTGAAAAGGAGCTCAAACTAATGGGAATAAACCAATGAAAGGCTTTCGTAACTTATAAGATCAACTGGAGGAGGATCAGCGAATCAGCTTCGGTCTGCAAAAGGTCGTTGAGCTTATGAAAAAGAAGAAAAAAAAATTGTACTGTTCTCCATAAATTTTGATAGTAGTCGTGGATATAAGAAGTGGATATGGTCACAGATTCCTCACCGGCGTGCCATGAGTTTAAACTTTAGTGTTACTGAAGGGCTGATGCACTTTAAATCTATCAAGTCTCAGTGTCCTGTTGGTATGGTGGAGAAGTTTGGTGAAGATGTGGGATAATTTAGGTATCGTTCTTGTCACTCAAAATCACGAGGTCCGCCACCAGTAGCTCACGGTTGTCTTGTAATCTGACTTTAATAGACACTTTCATAAATTTCTGACGATAAAAGAGGAAGCTTCGTTTTTATGATTCACTATCCCCCCTCCCGATATTATTATATGTGTTACTACCGTAACGACCAAAGCCTGAGTAATAGGAAAGAATTTTCGTGTTTTTAACTAAGAAACTAGCGCTTGAAAGTGTGACAAAAAGATGGGACCTCTCTTATTAATGCGGACTAAACAAAGTTTTTGATTACAACTGAAAAATCTCCAGATTTGTCTCCTTTGAAGATAGGTAACTATACTTTTGAAAATGTAAAACAGTTTACTTATATATATATATATATATACTTTGAAACTCTGATCTCATGTAACAATAAACTGCAAATTGAAATAGGCAATAAAAGTTGTTTGGCTAATAAAAGTTTTCATGGTCTCAGTCACCAATTCAAGTCTAAGTTTACTTCTATGAACACCAAGTTGAACATATATAAAACTTTAATCAGGCATGTTGCTTTGTATGGAAGTGAATGTTTGGCCCTCAATAAAGCAGAGGAAGAAAAGTTGCTAATTTTTTTAAAGAAATTTTTTAGGAAAAATCTTTGAATTTTTTCAAGAGAACAAAAGTGGGGAATTCCCTACAATCATGGAATTTACAGGAAATGTGGCAAAGATGGCTGGACTGACATTGTAAGAACCATAAAAAGATCACGTATTAAATGGCTGAGCTATCTATACAGATATGCCGATGCTTTTCTTGACAGAAAAGTAACTTTTTCGAAAATTGAAGGGACCAGACGGACGATTACCTACACGATGGATAGACGATGTTGAAAAAGACCTCAAACTTATGGGAATCAACCGATGGAAGGTTATCGTGATGATATCTACTGATAGGGTCAACTGGAGGAGGATCAGCGAGTCAATATTAGCCTGCAAAAGGCTGTTGAGCTCGTAATGAACTGTAGACCCCTTCTAAAACTCTAGGTTGCAACTCGGATTGATCTGAAGCACTGCTCATGCGCGAGTGCCAAGCGAGCGTCAGTCGGTGTTTACCTATCGACGAGAGCGGTCGATTTTGTGGGCTCCGCCAGTGAGCGCAGTGTGCAAATTTGGAGTCGGTGATTACCTCTCGAAGAGGAGGTCAAGATTTTGTGGGCTCCATCCGTGAGCATAGTGTGGATATTTGGAGAGTGTGTGATTTCCTCTCGACGAGAGAGATTGTATTTTTAGCTCCATCAGCGAGCCTAAGGGATTACTGCTCTACAAATGTCAAAACTCGGAATATTAAAGGTTTTTACTTAAAACGTGTAAATAACGTAAATTGTTTGTGTCTGTGAACTGTCCTGTGTGCTTGAAAATAAAACTTCAAAATACTAACCAAGTGTCTTCACTTACGTAGCTAGGACGTTACAAGCTTATGAAGAAGAAAGCTAAGGAACTTCTAGTTATTTCCAGTTGCTTTTATGTTGATGTTTTATAAAGGACTCTATTTATCATAGAGTTTAATCCTGTAGTTTAATCCTAAGAAATTCAAAAAAAAATTTCTCCAAATTATACTTTTTGATTACATGAAATTCAATAAAAATTTTATAAAAACCTTATTTTGATGCTCATATTTGCATAAAAAATTTAAGTGTAATAAAGAAGTTATATTATAAAATTTGTGTTTTAATTTCTATATTTACACAATTTTTACATTTAATATAAAATGGAATTATACATTAAAAAGGTGGACTTATTTTCACAGTAAATACTGTATATATAAGTTTTAAATGCATTATGTCTTTTAAGCTGATACTAGATTCCTATCTGCCTAATAATTTATTTCTGTGTCACCTGTGCTTCTGTAAGAGTGTAGGTTTAATTTAGAAAGTGGCTGAAATGTTATTTAAATTCATTCTATTTTCTACATAAATGTACTGAATGATTGAACATGTATTTCTTAGGATCCAAGATACACATAGGTTCGATTCCAACACCAATAAACATTTCAATGTCAAGAGAGCTTTTATAAAAGTTCATAAGTAAAATTTATCCTGCGCTTTCTTAATTTCTTTATAAATTCGAAATAAATTTTAAATTTCCTTTTATTTTTTATTCATATTTCTATAAATACAATTTTTTACACAAGTAAAAATTTGTTCGCAACATGTTCTTATATTTTGTGTACAAATAATATTATGATGCATTGCTAGGGACGTTTGCTAATGATATTGCTCTGTAATACAAACTTTTAATACTTTTTTCTTTCATCGAAATTTTTATTAAAATCTTTAAAAATGTACCTCATCTAAACATTGTTAATTTTATACGATCTTATTACATATTGTACGATTTTCAAAGATACGTGTTCTTATTAAAGTAATAAATAAGAACTTCATTTTTTTTTTCAATTTTCTTTTTGTATGTCTATTTTTTCTTTTTACCTATGAATCACTGATTTTCTTTTGATTTATATATATTTGATTATTTCAAAATCTTTCCTTTAAAATCACAAACTAAAATTCTTGTTCGTAAAATAAACATGAATTAAGTTCTTACTTCAGTGAAATGTGTTTAGAAACAACTGCAAAAATAAAAAATAATATGACTACAGACATTTAAAAATAAGACAAAAACAATTTTTGAAGTGAAAAAAAAAATGAAACAAGTCTTAAAAAAATGAACAAACTATTTTGAAAATTTGTTTTTTTCCAGAAAATCGTGAACAAATCTCACCTGCTGATTTTATGTTTCATAATTAACGACGTAATAGCTTTTGATTGATAATTATAAACAGGTGTACGCACTAAAACTACTATTTTTTTCAGCACCTGCGCTTACCCAACGACTTTGTTTATCACGACTAATTGTAATTACAATTCATTATCCAAGCAGTCGAGATATTATCTTATTTTATTTACTTTTTAAAAAACAACAATCATTTCATTCCCAGCTTTTCTAGATGAAAGTAATTTTAAAGATACCTGTTTTAGATTGCTATAAAAAGTGTGGCAAACGGGAAAATAAAAGGTTTTATAAAGTTAGTTCAAAGTGGAAAAATAATTTTTTTAATTTTTAGCAAACGCTAAATGACGAAGACTAACAAATTAAATTATTTTATGCATGATATCGTTTCACTTCCTTACTCAATGCAGGTTAAGAGCATATGGGACAGCATATGGCCTCGAGTTCTAATTTTACAGATACATGTAAAGTTGGTTAAGGTATCCGACTACGTTCGGAACCGTGATTTTGCAAAAGCGCTTAAATGGATAATTTTCATGATATTTAGTGTCACTTAGATTTAGAATCCAAGTATAAAATTCTTTTAAGGATATTTTGACAAAAAAAAATATTTAAATACAATATTTTGTCAAAAAATTAACTTAGAATAATCGTTTTTCAAAATGTTCTCCTTTTGTGAAAAATGCTTCTATTATAATAATATTTTGTCTGTATAGAGCTCAGACTTCTCTACAGAGGCTCAACTAGAATTTTTGAAATATATAACTTAGAAGTGGGTTTATCTATATTTTACGACACCAGAGGGGAGCAATTTTAAGAAAAAAACGCCGATAATTATTTCAAATGGTGGTAACTCTGAAAATAATATGAATTTTTCAAAAATTCTAGTTGAGCCTCTGTAGAGAGGTATGAGCTATATACAGGCAAAATATTATTATAAAAGAAGCATTTTTCACAAAAGGAGAACATTTTGAAAAAAGATTATTCTAAGTTAATTTGTTGCCAAAATATTGTATTTAAATA
>BMAV01024240.1:0-10146 GCA_019973955.1 Trichonephila inaurata madagascariensis | reverse complement strand
GTGTTTCCTTTCTAAATGTACGTACGGCAACACGTTCTCCTTGAAGTACCAGAGAAATTAACGGTAAAGGGGAGAATCTTATTTTCTATTGAACATTATTTATGTTCAATAATGTTTAAAAATGCTATAAAAGTTGGACTTGCAAGCCATATTAGAAAAAATCGGTGAAACAGTAGATGAATCTTGTAAAATTATTGAATTAAAATAAATTCTTTTGAAATTCCCCCAAATTTTTAAAAGATAAGGAATATGTCTTGGATTTCCTTGCGATCACAGTTGCGCAACGTAATAATGAAGACGTGTTGCATAGGTTACACTTGCAACATGAAACGGAATGCATAAATTCAACGTTTTATGATGTTGAAAGAATTCCTTCAATAAATAAACTACTTAAAACTATACGAATGATTTGTTTCATTCTTAGAATATAATTGATTCACAAATATGATATATGTATAATTTGCAACTAATATTATATTATGAATACAAACACATATAAGAATAAATAATTTATGGGTCACAATATTAATATCATCTTGTTTTTTATTCACCGAACTAATCCGTTATATAACATAAATTCAATTATTTATATTTATTTATATATATATATATATTTAAATTTGAAAATTAGAAGTTTTCACTTTTATAGTGTGGTCAAAGGAGTTTTCTTACATCGTGTTGTTGTTTTTTTTACTTATATTGTTTTATTTACAAATATTTTATTCTGTTCAATAGATTCTACTTATATTAGAAAAGGCACTGCATTTTTCGAGGTTAATCGACGCAATTAGGTTTAAAAGTCATTATTTTCACCTTCTATTTTTCGGTTCCTTTCACACGAGTCAGTTTATGGAAAAGACAATCGGGAGCTAGTTTTGAATAGAAATCGCATGGACCCCTTCATAAATGGTCAACTGGCTGTCCTTGATGTTTCATTCCTTCAAGCACTGGAAAATCACGTTCTCCTCCTTACTAGTGAACTTGACTAAAAGGATATTGAGGAAGCTGTACTCTTCACACGCGACTACTTGTACATTGAAATTGGAGAAAGCTTTTCCATTCTAATATAAAAATAAATCCTTTGATAACATTCAAAGTAAAACATATATAACATAATAAAAACATATAAAACATAATAAAATGCCCTGTATCAAAATAATTCAAACAGTTAATAGTGCTATAAGATTAATAATATAACGTTTCTCTACACACAAACATTTTATAAAGCACTTATTAACTGCCCCTGAGGAGAAAGGTTTTCAGCCCAGATGTCTAAGGTGCAATAAAGAACATATCTCCGGACATGAAGTGCTGTGCAGTTCAAAGCACATGTCCCTAAGCAACAACCAAGATCACCAACAGCCGTATTTCTTAATGGTGACTCAAGGTAGGGAACTTATTCTTTAGTTTCTTTAAAGTAAACTGTAGAGCAGTGATTCCCAAAGTGGTCTATATAGACCCCCAGGGGTCTACGTCAGTGAAAAAATAATTTGGGGGTCCATGAGGGGTAAATGGAGTCTACGAAAGTGCCTCTCATTAAACCAGATTGTGACATTAATTTTAAAAGGAAATTTAATAAAGTGAAAACCACATACTTACCTATTTAATAGATTTAATTACTAAATTTAATTAGGTTAATTTGCAGTTACAAGGCACAACAACATACATTTTACTAAAACAAGGACCACATTTCAGCCTTTCTTGCTATAGTTAAGCTAAAGGTGTATAATTTTGGACGTCACAAATTTTCCCAGTTTCTCAATTGTCACAGACAATTGTCAAAGACGGTTTAACCTACGTTTAACATTTAAATGCACTTATTTTAGATTTTGAAGCTAAGTTCGTGAATGTTTAACTACTGTAATGCCACTGTAGGTAATTAATTCATATATGGTCACTTTGAAAAAAAAATGTCAGATTACAAGAATTAGGCACAAGGAATATAGGCACAAATAAAGATCTTATAATATAATTTAAAAACGAATGTCAACAATTTTGGCTTTAAAAAGATATACCTGTTATTTGTTCCATATTATGGAATATCTTAAGTAAGTTTTTAATTGTTTTTCCGATTGTGTGAGAAGGAGTTTCAGTGCGTTTGCCAATCTCCAAAACCAAACATGAAAGAAGAAAAGACTGGACACTACTAATCGGGGAGATATTTAGGGTTAAGGTATCCGACTACGTTCGGAACCGTGATTTTAAAAAAGCGCATATACGGATAATTTTCATAATATTTAGTGTCACTTAGATTAGAATACATGTATAAAACTGTTTTAAGGACATTTTGACAAAAAAAAATATTTAAATACAATATCTCGGCAAAAAATTAACTTAGAATAACCTTTTTTCAAAATGTTCTCCTTCTGTGAAAAATGCTTCTATTATAAAAATATTTTGCCTGTATATTGCTCAGACCTCTGTACAGAGGCTCAACTATGATTTTTGAAAAATTCACATTTTCAGAGTTACAACCCATTGAAATAATTATCGGCGTTTTTTTCTTAAAATTTCTCCCCTCTGTTGTCATAAAACATGGATAAACCCACATCTAAGTTATATATTTAAAAAATTCTAGTTGAGCCCCTATACAAAGGCCTAAGCTACATACAGGCAAAATATTGTTGTAATAGAAGCATTTTTCACAAAAGGAGAATATTTTGAAAATAGGTCTTTCTATGTTCATTTTATGTCAAAATATTGTACTTAAATAATTTTTTATTGTAATACTATTCTTAAAACAATTTTATATACATTTTCTAATCTAAGTGACACTAAATATCATAACTATTATCCAGTTATACGCTTTTGCAAAATCATGGTTCCGAACATAGTCCTGACCTTAAACCTGACAAGATTGATGCCAAATGTTGGAAATTTGTTATTGCATCTCCAGATTCATCCCTCCCAATAAAAGCATTTCTTTGTTGTTCAGTTATTTTATGTAACAATTATTTGCATTAATTAAATTAATTAAATTTTAATTTAATTAATTAACGAATGTTTTTTAAAGTTTTAAACACTAAAAATTTTAATCTTTTAAAGTAAGTAGCTCTATACCTGCTGTCAAAAACACATTTAATTTGATGAATTTGCAAAATTTCAATATTAGGTAGTTAGGAGTCTACCCCAAACCGAAAAACCTGTCAAGGGGTCTATGAGGCAAAAATGTTTGGGAATATCTGCTGTAGAGTGAGTATATATATAGTGGATATCGGGGCGTAAGTGATATTCTAGGAGACTACAAACCATTGTTATTAATTAATAAACTTCTGATGACGGAAGAACTTAAATTTAAGGGGAAAAAAAGGGATTTTACCGAGCCGTAGTTTTATTTGTGTTAATAAAAACCGCGATAATGTGACGCTAATTCATATAAAACAATTCAGTACATAATTACTTAGTTTAAGATGCCTGTTTCCCCCCCAAAATAATGTCAAATCAATAATTCAGCCTTAGCGATACTTCAGGATTTTTGCAATATATAAACTGTGCTCAAGTTTCAATGTATAAATTGTAACACTGGCGTAGCTAGCCTTGAATGGGCCCTGTATCAAAACTCCTTGGGGGCTGTCTTTCAATGCCCCTTAACATTTTGTGGTTTTTCGCTTACGCATTTTGGGGCCCCTGTAGCTTGGGGAGCCCTGTATCATTGATGCGGCTGACAGGGCGGTAGCTACGCCAATGAATTGTAAGATAAAGTCAAGATTGTCAAACAAAAGGATACCCAAAACTGTCGAAAGATCGATTGAAGTTCACGTACTACACGGATACATTTGATAGCAAACGAATGCGACTGGAACTTATTAGAATCTTCAATATTCAATAAATAACGCAACGGAAGACAAGTACTTAATTGAATCATAATTATAAAATAAGTAACATAGTAATATCCTTAGACAAGAATAACGTGCATATAGAAAAAAAATAGTAGTGTCGAGTATAAGAAAAGAATCGGGAAATATTCTAGAAGTTCCATCTTGTACAGAAAGAAAATTTTCGGAGAATGTAGGAGTAAGAATTTTATAGATCTTAGAAAAGAAAGGTGAATTTTCAAACGGTCTGAAAATGGTGATCAGAAGATACCTTCAATCAATAGGTGGGTGAAGTAAACGCTAATCGGCAACCACTATTTCCTGAGTAGAAAGACATAATCCAACAATGAATTACCGACAAAAAACCAAAGGGAAACTGCCTGTTCGTAGAATTGATATCAAACTATTCGTGGTGCAAACATTCGTTCATGCACTATACTTAGATTAATTGCCAGAATTCACAAAGCTCTAAAACACTTAAAATAATGAGCATTCTTCAGTTATTGAACTGTGGTGAGCTTTATAACGATGTTTCAGAGGATGAAGACATGACTTCATTGAAATAAATTAAAACTTTCATGCATTAATATGCAAGTAAATGTGATTTTGGATTATAAATATAAAATATTAGATGAAAAATAAAAATACCCCTGAAAATAAGCCTTTAATATGCATCATTTTTGCAGCAAACATTATTATAAAACTGGATCTCATTTTCTGGTATAAACATCAACGTATATAAAATAGAAAATTATTTGCCGGTAATTAAGTGCAAAGTTATTAAAAAAAATTAGCTATCGGCTTTTTTCAAAAAAAAATATTTCTTTATAAATATTTTAGATACATTAAAAAGTCATAGTTCAAGATTTAAATAAAATCAACTCCACAAATAAGCATGAAACTTATTGTAATAAGACATTTCTTTTGGGTACAAAAATAAAAGAAAATTTAGTACTTTTACACGGTAACTCAGAAATAACTTTATCATGCTTTTTCAGATTATTTTTAAAAACTGTCTCTTATAAATATTTTTACTGAAAAAATTACAAAAATTAAAAAAAAAAAAAAAAAAAAAACTGTTAGTCATTATAATTTTTTTCTCACAAAGACTGATTTCAAAAACGATTAAACAAAGTTCATTGGTAACAACTGTAAGTGGAAAAATTCTCAATTCTATAAATACATTAACCATGCAGCATTTCTTTCCTACAGAAAAAATAGTTTCAATTTATATCCCATATTCTCATACGAAACCGAAATTAATCTTAAAATGTATGAACATTTTCCTTTTTCAATCTATGATCCTTTAAATCTCCAAAATAATTAACGCCTTAAATAGCAAGCATCCATCACTGCGAGATTTCATTACCAACCCATCTTCTTTTGTGTTCTTCGAAAAAGCACAAAAAAGTGCCATCCCAAAAAGAAAAAGAAAAAATAAATCGCAATATCGGCCTACTGATTTGTTTCTGCTGACTCAAAATGAGCTGCTAAACTGCTCCAGAAAGGTCACTCGATGTTGTGCTGTCGGCGCGGTAATGGAAAAGGCTAATATCATTCTTGCAGGAGAAAAAAGAATCATAATGAAGAGCATTCTACTTTATTGTCAGGTAGCGGAAGTGAAGCACAAAACGTGGGTCATTAAAGTATGTCCTTCATCTAGCAGAATTGACCATTAGGCCACCCGCAATGGGTGCAGTGACGGGTAATTACAAAAAAATGTGGACGAGATGTTGTACTAAGAATTCCCGAGGGATTTTTTCCATTCTGGAAGGAAAATTAGGTTTCAATTTTCTGTCGATGCAAACATTATTCGGTTTGCAGCGTGGACGATTAATCGATTGAGGGATGGTTATGCATCGATTAAGTAAAACTAAATGACTATGCCTAAATTCAGCAAGTGAAGATGAATTTTTTTTTTTCTTTTTCAAAAGCATAAATGCTTTTTATTTGGAATAATCTTTTGCGGTTTATAAATGATTTTTGAAATCGTTTGCCGAACAAAACTTTGAATTACTTTTTTTTATTATTATTTTTGCTTTTAAATGAAAGAAATCTTTTCTTTAGAATTCTTTAAATTTCAAAATATTTAGTTTAATTGTAACTTCTGCCAAATCTAATAGTTATCCTAATTTACTTTTAATGATACGATGAAATATTATACTTTTTATTAATAAAAAAAAATACGCTTTTAGTGAATTATACGTAGCATTTATATTAAATATTTTGTTGAATTATTTTGGTCTATTCAACATTAATATGTTTTTACCAGTTATAAAGAGCAATTTCGTGCTGTATTTGTTGTATGGTTATGAATAGGAATTTGTTTTATATTTTAGATTTTTTCATGTTAGATAATGAATATAATGAAGAAAATTTCTTTGTGAATGCTAAATTTATATTTGCTTCAAGCATTTGTGATGAAAAATTTTCTCTGTCTGTTAGTTTTGTTTTAACCAAATTTAAGAAGTAAGAATTATATACTTATTTGTGAATTAAAATCTAACGTATTATTTTTCATTGAAATTAATAATTGTTCAAACTTATTGCAAAAATAAAATTATTGTAAGATGTAGTTAATCTCTTATAATTATTCCTAATAATTCAATAAAATATTTAATAATACTTCACTAAAAATTCAGTTATGTTTGTTCAAGTACATTTCTGAAATTAACTGTAAAAATATTGTATTTTGAAACCTATCTTCCTTTTATATAATGGCAGAAAATTTTCGAGGGTTCATTGATTGATTGAATATTAACGTTGCACTGTTCATCTACACGAGGACTTTTGGCGACGGACCAAGTAATTTTGAACCATGGTCAAGTGACGTGGACGACACCTGAGCTGGCACCCCCCTCTCCTAACTACCACACCACACCAAGGGAGGACGTTTCAGCTCTCGACAGATTTAACGTGCATCGCTGCCCTGCACGGCGGGTATTCAATAGTACTGGGCTCGAACTCGTGACAAGGCAAGCTACGGTCCGATATCTATACCACTCGGCTACCACGGCCACAAATTTTCGAGGGAGAGTGACTAAGAGTTATATTAATATTAGCAACACAAGAGCTATTGGCGACGGTCCTCGTGATTTTGAGCCTCGGTCATGTGATGACGCCTAGAAAACTTTTGAATACTAACAATAGAGGCCTAATAATTGTAAAAAAGTACTATCTAATATTTTCTGCCTTTGATTATATTACTATTTTAGCAGCTTGCTATTATTTTATACCTATACTAATTAATTCCTACCAGCTTGGTTATTTCATCATCAAGTTAAATTAAAATATCATTTAGTCATATCATAAGTAATAACTATTTTGTGAATTTCCAATGTAATTCTACATTAAATTAGAACAATAAATTGTGCTGGCGTTTTAGAAAATTAATGGTTCATCCGGGACTCGTTATTGAAACCGTAGGATTGTTCTTATTAATAAATTCTCAGGTGTATTCTATTTTAATGTTATCAAAATATTAAGTAAAATTCGTCATTAAATGAGAAAATATTAATTTATTTATTTATCTTCTGCAATGGCTCGAAAGTCCTGGGTGGGCCCTGTACTTCTCCAGGCATCTCTACTTTTAGCAACCGTTTTCCGATTTTTGACCTTTAAAATTTTTAGGACTTTTTCAAAACAATAAATCCATTTTAACAGGGGACTGCCCAGAGGTCTATTTCCAATGGGCTTTGCGAGCAGCAACGATCTTCCTTCATTCTAGCCCAGTGCTTCTCAAACTTTCAATATTTGCGACCCAATATTGGATCATAATTTTCATTGCGCCCCCTCCCCCTCCATACAAACAATGTATTAAATTCAACAATACTATACTTTGATGCTAAAGCTACAATACGATATGAACCTGTTAAGTGCCACCGGCGTATATCAGTCAGGCGTATATTGTCTCATTCAGTTAAAGCGTTATTTTCCCCGGACGTATATAGATGTCTGTCCGAAGTACGATATTTTCTGTGCATTGCTATCCATAAAATTATTCCGAAGTCTTTGGAATGTAATAAAAGGACCTTAACAGTGTTCGCGAAGGATATACTTATTTCAGATAAATTACTTATTTATTCCTTTCCTCCCCCCCCCCCCTCATACGTAAGCTTGCGTGGAAAACGATGGCACTGGGGAGTGAATCGCGTAACTTTTAATCGGCACAAAAAACAGGGATTAATTAATTATAAACCAAATCATCAAGTGTTAATTTTTGTAGATAATTTTATATATGACAAAAGCATGGGGTCACTTAATTGTTCTTAATGTAGGATTGCTAAATTAATTATATAATACATTGCGCAGTACAGATACATTTACAAGTGTATTATATCAGTGCAAATGTGTATTTCATTTTTTGTTATGTCAGAATGTATTTTTTGTTTGCTTATGTTCAGTAAATTAATAATTTTTTTAAAAATAATCTTTTGTTTTTGACTTTTCAATATGCTCGCGTCCTCCTCGTAGAGTTATCACGCCCCCCAAGGGAGGTGCGCCCCACAGTTTGAGAAACACTGTTCTAGCCAGATGACCAGACCTCTAAGTCTCTGTAATTTGCAGGGGCGTTGCTACCGCAGTATCAGCCGTATCAATGATACGGGGCCCCAACATTTGTATCTACAGTCTCACTAACAGCGTTCTCATATCTAAGAAAGAGCCCCAAAGGAATTTTGATACAGGGCCCACTAAGAACTAGCCACGCCAGTAGTAATTTGACAAATTTTACAATACCAAGTTGTTTGTATAAATTTTGTAAAGTTCTAAGTTAGATCTTCTTCTCCGTGATCTATTCACTTGGATCCCGCCAAGAATGCAGCGTAAAATCTTTCTCTCGAAAATTCCCAAAGCTTCCTCATCACGTAAAGTCAATGGCCAAGTCTCTGATGCATAAGTCAGGACAGATCTTATAAGACTTTTGTAAAGAAGCAATTTTGTTCTTAATTTGAGAAAACTGGATTTTAAAGAACTCTTCAAGGCATAAAAACATTTATTTGCAGCAATAATTCTTTTATAAATTTCTGGGGCCAGCTCATTTCTATTATTTATCTCCGTTCCCAAATAAGTAACACTGTTAATTTATTTTTAGTGAAACATAATGCAAATAACATTTCACATCTCAAGTATTTCTTACAACCGAAGATATTATACATTAAACAAAAATAAATATATAACCCAGATTACATTTATGAACTAATGTAACTTATGTTTGCAAAAAAGAGTTTCATGGAAAATTTGAAGTCGTTGTGATTTTAAATATTATTCACTATATTGAACTTAACGTAATAAGAAACTAAAATAATATTTTCAGTTAAGGAACCTAACATTGGAATTCCTCGAACAACCTAGGTTTCTAATCTTAGACTGACATGCTTTTAAGCAATCAAATTTCATTCGTCAGAATCAGCTATCAGTTTATTAAATAGTACATGTTGTTCACTTTCTAATATTGAGTCACAGTCGAGAGACGTTAAAGGTATCCGAGATAGAAACTCAATCTTCATTACACGAACTAGAATCGAGTGAAGACTTCGAATTTCTCCTTATTCTGTAATAATGTTTAATGAAATTAAGCCTTGTGCTTGCAACTCAATTTGAATAACGCTGACCACGAAGATCATTATCTTAATCACATTTCATTTGAGACAACCCTTGCACAAGAACAGTTATTTAAACGTTTAATTACATAAAATTTAGATAATTCTTTTTAAAAAGTTTTATGATATGGATCTTCTTACTTATAAATGTTCACTTCGTATAGATCAAAGAATTATGGTCATAAAGCAATACAATAAAACTATATTTTAAGATTTAAGAACTGCCTTTTTTAAACGAATTAAGTATTAAAAGTTATAAAAAATGTTTTAAAAAAAATAATAGAGGGTAATAAATTTAAAATTATCTATAACTTCAAAAATTGTTTCAAAAACATCAGCTGTAATAAAAATACATACAGCGATATTAGTTACGATATTTATATATTATTTTTAAAACAGTCATGGGGCTGCGGTAGACTAAAGGTCAAGGTAAAGGTAACAGACTCGTGGCCGGCGTGTCATGAGTTCGAGTGCAGTACCACTGAAACCCGCCGTGTAGGGGAGCGATGCATGTAAAATCTGTCTAGAACTCAAATGTCCTTCCGTTGGTGTGGTAGTTAGGAGAGGAGGGTGCCAGCTCAGGTGTCGTCCTCGTCATTTGACCATGGTTCAAAATTATGAGGTCTGTCGCCAGTAACCCTCGTGTTGCCTTATAGTCCGACGCGTGTCTTAAACACTCACTCACTCGATCCCTTTTAGCAAAATGGAAGAGAATTTTTAAATCATGTGGT